>JACEIK010001952.1:115655-242029 GCA_018107945.1 Datura stramonium
GAGTTCAAATCTTTATCCTATCATTCTTTCCGAGTAATAAGGGATGAGAAATAAATAGCTTCGGAATTAATTTTGAGATAGATTTAAAATCTCACGATAATTTATTCCCTGATTAGTTATCTTGGGATTATAGTGTTAATTTTTATCCCACGTTAAGGGTGGGATAACAATCCCGAGATAACTAATTCCGGAACAGTTTATTCTGGGATAGTTTGTTTCCCCACCAAAAGACCCCTTAAAATATTTTGCCCTTTCAAATGCTAGCTTTTACTTTGAGAAGAAGTATGATTTCACCCCAATTTTAGAAGAATATTTCTTTTTAATAATTCTGATGTCCGAGTCAACTTGTGTGCACTTCAATTAATTTCACAGAATACTTACTATCTCCCACCACTACAAATACTAAGTATTCAGAAGAATAATTGTGCAACTCTTGTTTAAAATCTTGAATGTACTGTAGCATAATCATGCATTTCAAAAATTATACCTCATTCACTAATAGTAACATCCCATCAGCCCTCTGGCCAACAAAAAATACAAGCAATGGATCAAAAAAGACATCCTATAAACCATACATTTCTACTCCTGACTTAACCTTATAGCAGTATATAGTATAGCTGCTCCATCCCCCCGCTTATTATATCGTTCGAGGGAAGTAAGCAACGATCAACTAATCCGTTAATCAACGGAGAGACTTCCGTGATAGCACGCCATTTGCAACCAGTCAGGAACTAAAGGCAGTGCTTTGTGTTAAAATCTTTATCAGACAACAAACCAGATATAAGACTTTTTATTCTCTGTGCACCTGGTCCAGGTCTCAGAGAAGTTATGTTTCTTAGAATGTACTGTGAGATGGTAGCATTTGCATCCCCACCATCAAACCAACTACCAGGAACAAAACCATCAATTGTGCGCCCCAAGAGCTCAGAATCAATCTTGTCAAGCACTGGTTCATTCCTGCGGAATTTTCTCGCGAATGAAGCATTGCTGTCAACCATGTTTTGATAATCGTTAAGAGTGAGAACATGTGGATGTTGCTTTGGAGGGTTGTCCCAGGATATAAAATGAAGGTCGTGATTCACTGTAGTGTTCCGGAACTCTTCTGCATTGCATATGACAGTGTGGAAATATCCTTCAGGCGTTGAAAGGAAGTTGGCGTAGTACATTAAGACTATCCTTGGGAGGTTATCCCACCCCCATAAAAGGTACTCCATAAAGGGGCGAGAGAGCATCGTCCAAGCAGAACCTGAGGAAAAGCGATAACAGCTTTTCAAAATCGTTGGTTGGTGATGGATATTGATATTTGGTTGTACAGAAGCAAAAACTTATATTGCTAATTTCATAGACATGTGACAAAAGCTGCAGAATTGAAACAGTGATCACACTGGAGCCAAAAAAGAGGGAACTTGACCTATGACAACTTATTCAAAGTAAGAAACTGTATGTAAGTGCAGCAGAATAGTGTGTAATCAGGTCCTGTCTGATATCCTTCCCAGTTTCGTACGATTTGACGACTCAGACATTCAAACAATCATGTTTTATGTTACAACAAAACATAGTTCACTATAAAATGTATTGAGATCGTATTGTACTATGAGGCAATCATACTTGAACTAAGCGAAAATAACAGTCTAAATGCATAGGTGGACAATTAAAAAAGACAGCTGATTCTCAGGCAGTAGTAGGAAGATAAGGTGCACCTGGTTTTGGAGTTTTAACTCCTTTTAAGAATTGTTGTATCAACATGCACAGATACTCTAGATTTTTTATTCATAGATCACATCAGGGATAACCAACCAAGGATCTTCCCTTTCAAGAAAGTCATTTCCGTGATATTTCTAACACTTCAAATTTTACATTGTTCTGTTTCCAAAACAACCATTTCTTCCTCGCACCAAAACTCAAGCATTTCTCTAAGAAGCATATTTCCCCTAAAATCTATACTTTGTGTAACCTTCTTGAGAACATGCCTCTGGCTATCATGAACTCCGGCAGAAGCTGAAGTTTTACCTTTTATTTCATTTGATGTTTGGAGAAGAAGTTTTGAAACGGAAGAGGAAGGAAACGGTCCCACTATATTCTCAATGAATAAAGCTGAAAGGATGCAACGGAAAATCCTTCAAGTGTATTTGATACTAAGTTGTTAATTCAAGCAGGTTTTGACAGCAAATTAAACACGACTAACTCGCGGAGATCTTACGACAGAACTGGCTGAAAACTGGCCTGAAACCAACCCAAAGAACAATTTAGAGGTGCTTTACTGGAGGTTTTAGACGAGTTAATACGTCTTTGAAAGCTGGGAATGGCAATTACCAAAGCAACGCCACCAAAAGAGCTTGATTGCTTCTTTTTGCATCAACTGATATTAACACACAAATGCACAAAATTCTCACCTGTGAATAGTTTAAAAGCTGTTGGCATACTCCTTTTCTGTGGGATCCAGAAGAGATCTGATTTATTCAGGCTGTACAACCCTGCATCAATTATTACAGGCCTGGCTCTGTGGTATCTACAAGCAGAAATATAAAATTTTAGTAAGCTAAACATACTTACTCAATCTCACTAAATCTAATCACCAAAAATAGGTTGACTGATCAAATGAAAAGTGATCCACATACTCCTTCCATCCAATGTCACTTGTATGCTCAATAAAATTAAGTTCTCTTGGCACGGTTGAAAAAGTATGAAGTAAATCTGCCAAACACAAGGATCATCAGAAAGACAGTAATCAGTGAATCATTTTCTGCACTTATATTACATGGGGCTGCTTAGAACAATTTCGAATCAATATCCAGTTAGGGTCTAACATTTTTACTAATTTTCTTGTCAGATGAGCATAATAGTTATGTTAAAAGTGTTCCACAGCAATCGCCTACACACAAAAGTGTCCCCCTTCCCTGAACAAAAGAAAGGAATTCAACCAGTGCAGCAAATTAGCAATCAAGTACACCTCAACTCCAAACTAGCTGGGAGGCTACATGAATATTTGTATCCATTACATTCTATTTGGGCTCGTCTCGTTCCAATAGAAAGTTGTTGTTTTAAAGGCAAATTAGTATTCTCTAAAATCTCACATTTATATTTACACAAACATACAAGTCTTTTCTCAATGAACCAGTTCCTGCACTTACACTAAATGCGAGCTGCTTAAAACAACTTCGAATCAATATCAAGCTCGGATCCATAAAATTTACTAGTTTATTTGTAAGATGATATGATTAGCGTAGTATTGTGTAACTGTTTGCACAATGATTCCCCGCACACAAAGTGTCCCCACCCCGTAGAAAAAAAAAATTAAAAAAGGAATTTAGTCAATCTATCAATCAACTACACCTCAATTCCGAACTAGCCGGGTGGCTGCATATATGTTCTGTATCCATCATGTTCTATTTAGGCTCATCTCATTTGAATACTAAAAGAGTTGTTGTTTAAGGAAAATTAGGATCATCTTAAATCCCACACTTATATTTACACGGATATACAAGTCTTTTTTTCAAATTAAAAAGACTCTTGACAAGTACCAGGGCTGAAGTAAGAACAATAACTAGTAAGTCTTAATTCTCTTATAGTTAAATTACTCCCCTTCATGCCGGTTTGTCTGCTGGAATCCTCGTTTTCACTGCTATTTTGACTTTCACCACTACAAATGGTCCTATATATGTAACTGTCGTCTCAATTCTCACAACCACTTAAACTGGAAGTTCTTTACAGATTTGAGACTCACTATCACCTAAATGGGAAGTTCCTATACAGATTTGAGACTGAAAAAAACTAGTTGGCATCGCCTATATTAGTTAAAAGTAAAAGAAAGAAAGCAATAGCAAGCAAGTACCACATTTAGTCAATTTCACCAAGAAACTCAGCAAATAAAAGTGAAATTGAAATATTAAACAAATTATGCCAACTAGTTCAGAAAAGGAAACTCACTAGCAAACACACAGAAAAGGGCAAGGATATATAAAAAGATTGCAAGAAATAGTTTTTTTCATCAGGTAAAGTAAAACTTTATTTCAACAAGCATCCAGAGGATATTGAAAGAAATAGTTTTTAACTCCATACCATCTTGTGTCACCAAAGGATAATCAGAGGCACTAAGATTGATGAACCAATCCCACTCACCACCTTCCTTAAGTAAAATAGCAGCAGCATGAAGCGTATTACTAACCATAGTAGGCCCTCTATAAGTGACCAAATTAGATCTCACCACTACTCTCACATTCCCAACTTCAACAAACAAAGGCTCCCTTTTTACAAAGTTCACCAACTCTAATCTCTCATCAGCTGGTGCTTCAAGGTCCAAATGTACAACATACTGGTTCAATGGATGGTACAATGCCTTTAATGTCCTCTTTAAGCTCTCCCCATCTCCACTTGAACCAGATATCAAATATGCCAATCTGGGTATTGTTGAAATAGGTCTAGTAGGAGGTATATGTAGTTTTGATTCAACAAAGATTGGAACTTTAGCTTTAATGGGTGATTTCTGAAATGGGTTTTTAGTAGAAAGAGTGAAAATGATTAGGGAAAAGGAGATTAAAAGGGCAAAAACTAGAGGAAGCATCCATTTTGTTTTCTTTATGGTAAGTTCCATTTTTTTTCTTGATCTGCTGCTATTTCAAGATTATCTTTTTCCCTCTTTGGCTTCCTATATGTTCTTGGAAAATAGTAACTATACCATTCTTCAGCTTTTGCTCTTTTGCTCCTCCTATGACCTTGATGGAAAAACTGTTCACTGAAAGTTTGGAGAGCTGTAAAAAGGCATTTCTTTTTTATGCTTAGTGGTTGTACATGTAATAATCTTGCTTAATTCTCTAAACATGGTGTTCTAATGGAGTTAGTAGGCCCCACCACCAAGACAACAGTAATGAAGGGAATAATCTCTCTCTTGTTTTAGAGAAGATTTTTATTCTATGTGATGTTCTGAATATATTCTTAGTTCAAGAATCATTTATTTCTCTAAAAAGAAATGTTTTAAAAAAATATTTAAAATTTAAATTATATTTGAATATCTATATTTCACTTGAAAAAATATTAATTTTATGAGAGGATTGAAAAGTGTTTAGGATTAGTTTTTCAAATTTTGAAAAATTCAACTTCAGATTAGGGTATTTTTTTTATAAAAAAACAAAAAAAGAAGAGTTGGAGTGAATATGTGGTTGCAATGTATAACTAAATGGAATATTTACTCGTATATCAGTTGGGCCACCAATGCATTGAGCTATACTTTTAAATTTTACTCAAATACACCCTTTATTTTTAAAAATGGCAGACAACACCAATGAACATCTACAATCAAAAAATCTGTCAGATCTAGCTAGAAAAAGCTATTTTTGATTAAGGTAAAAGTTTACCCACGTCTATACGCCTAATATAATTAAGTTAATCTTCATGAACAAGCTCTATGTTTATACCTACTTGTGTACAAATGTGTCTTTTTTGTGTATAATATTGTATAAATTATTCTTTTTAGTATATATATATTGTTATTATATAAAAGGTAAAAGAGTAAATATATCTCTCAACTTTGTGATTTAGAGCGTATATATACTTTTTATTAAAAAAGTGGTGTATATATAGTCTCGCCGTTTAATAAATAGTGCATATATACCCTTGTCGTCTAACAAATGGCGCATATTTACTATTTTTTATTAACAGACTGAATTTAAAAAAAAATTAAATCGATTTTTTATTTTACAAAATGTCGCATGACTTTAAAAAGTTACCTCACTCATTTTTTTATCCCTCCAAACCGGACCCAACTAAAAATAATTCAATTTCTCTTTTATTTAGATATGTTCCAAACTCATTTTATGACTGAATAGAAGAAGAATTGAGGCGTTTTATTCATTTGGTTTAGCTCTAGGGTTTAGCTCTGCAGGGGTAAAAAAAATAAGTGAGGTAATTTTAAAGTTACGTAGCATTATTTTTGAAATTTAAAAATACAATTTTAAATTCTTTTTAATTTAGTAAATATAGTTATTAATAAAAAGGGTAAATATGCACTATTTGTTAAACAACGAGGGTATATATGCACCACTTTTTTAACGAAAAATCTCTAAATCACAAAGTTGAGATGTATATTTGCCTTTTCTCCTTATATAAAAGGCTCCGCATGAAAGTTTGATACTTTCTTTTATTTTTTTGTGTATACATTGTTATACATATTACAAACAAGTTTATATAAAGTTGCAGAGATAATACATAGTTACCTTCAAGCGAACTTGTACCCATTTTGAAAGACACTTAATCCTCATGTGCATAATGAATTCCTAACTAATAGTATTACCTCATTTTTCGATCAATCCTAGTTTAAAAAAGAAGTGATTTTCACACATCAATGTCTGATGACCATGTGTCAAAACGCCAAAAATTAAAACAAATACTATTTTTTTAAAAATAAATTTAAAAATAAATTTTTCAACCCCACCCCACCCCCCACTATCTTCTTCTCTTTCCCTTAACCTTCTTCATCACACCTGCTCAGCTTTATGCTATATCTTTTCTTGAAATTATATGTAGGGTATTTATTTTTTTCATCTCGAAATTAATAGAAAGAATTTGACCCTTTAATTAATCCATCAAGAATCGTCACCATGGCTAACCATCAATATTTTACTATTTTATTATCGCCGAAAAATACTTTTTATATGGTGGCTAACAAAGTGAACATCTCCTTCTCCATTTTATGTTATATCTCTTCTTGAAATTATATGTATTGATATTTATTTTTTACATCTCCAAATTGATTGGAAGAATTTGACCCTTTAGTTACTCCACTATTAACTGAAGGGCTATGGTTAACCATCAATATTTTGTCATTTCTTTGTCGCCGAAAAATACTTTTTCACCGGAAAAATGATGGCCTCATACCTCGACGTAAACATCTCTCTAATTTTTTTTTCCACTTTTTATTATCTCCTCATCATCTTTATCAAAATAAGCACCGATATTGATGAAATCAACCACCACATTGTAACGAAGAAGAAGAAGAGAGAAACAGAACAAAGAAAACAAAAGAAAAAGAGGAAAATGAGAAAAATAATATATATATATATATATTATAAAAGAAACTTTACAAAATATAATTATAATTACTTTTCCGGTTCCTCACACTCTTAAGAGAGTGCAGCTACACTCTCTATGTCGTGGCCAAAAAGTATATAATAATATCAGCCTAAAGTTGTTTAAGGGTTAATGATGTATTCTCTAAAGTTATACATTATTATACATTTACTGCACATGCATAGTTAAATATAAAATTAAATTTTTGTATTTTTTTATATTGTTTCTCGAGCAACCCATGGTATAGATTCAATTTTCCATTATGACTGTTTAACCGTTGTTATCGAACTCTTAAGAAACAAAGCAAGCCTAAGAGCGTGAAAAAAGGAGCAATAAAGAAAGAAATTATTTTATCTATTTTACCCTGCATATTTTTTAAATAAAAAAATTCAATCAAACTCTTTCTTATTCTTAACTTCGTTTAGCGATCAAATAAACTTAAATATTACTGATCTTTTAACATTCAATGTCTTTTTTATAAGGAGATCAAAAAATAATAGAAAAAAAAATACAAATCTAGAATCTTTTCGATATATATATATTTAGAAAATCTCTTACATATTAAAGAATGAGTTTAATAGCACATTTGACCAAACTTTGAGAGGTTAAAAGTGCTTATTTTTTCTAAAACATTTATTTAAAAAAGTATTTGGTCAAATTTTTTTATTTTTTTTATGTTTTTTCTATTTTCTAAATTTTAATATGTTCTTAAAAAAATACTTATTTGAATAACACTTTGTGAAAAACATTAAAAGCACTTTTCAAAACAAGTTGGTTTGAAAATTTGGTCAAACAAACTATAAACATCTTTCTTGCTTTTAGTTCTCGCTTACACCGATTATGTCACGCCCCGCCTTGGGGGTAAGGACTGCACCGGTGCTCTACTAGGACTCGAACTGCTAAACTAGTGAGCCTAAGTAATATCCGGGTGCTCCGGTCAGCCTATCTTATCTCTTGGAATCAATCTGCTATATAATCAGAATACAGCCTCCGCTCGGATCGGGTCTATAGCCACCTATCCCGTAACATCAACCGTAGACATACTCATAAAGGGGAATCTATGCGTCGACAAGGCCACCATGTTGTCTAGTTATCTCTAACTCACGCTGGGTCACCACTGAACATCTACGTGACTAGTAAGGTCACCACTACTATCCGAATACGTCCCCACACGACTCGCACAACTAACCACAGGAGATATATATATATATACACACAATCAGTAAGCCCTATGAATACCGATAAAATGGTCTGGACTACTCATACTATACAACAAAAGAAAGGAAATAGACCTTTAGCCGTCTAGCTCCCATGACAGAGCTAATGACTCAATGAGCCGGGCCGGAATCACAAGGATCGGCTCTGCCTACGAGTACCGCAGTAAGTAATGCAAGACTCAAAATGGGTACCGCACCACCGGTACCGGCATGCAAAACAAACCGATCATAAACATAACTGAAACTCGAATAGTGTACATATCCAAACTCATGAAATCCGAAATAGGTTTTTCCGTGACCGAGAATAGGTAGGAGCATACCTATCGACGTGGAGCGATCTGCCGTCTATTATCTATATAAATATATATATACATATATATAGCAAGTAAGGCTCAGTCTTCAACCCTGCTTATGGTCAAAAAATTGCTTCCCAATACAAAACCCAATAAAAAATATTAAAATAAAATTATCACTCGTCATCTACTAACTATTGGGTGCTCTGCTGCCCCCTGGGTTCTGGCCCGGCTATGGCTCTGAGCAGGCCAATGTATCCGAGCCCTGAGGACTCCCTGCACCGTAAACTGTGAAATCGTAATCGTGTTCGTATCTCGTAATTGCTCTGGGCGTAACGCATTGGCCAGGGTAAACTGCACCGCTATGCCGATCGCTCCGATATGGGAATGCTCCATCCCATCTTCGGGTCCCATCGGCGGACGCATGCCACTCTGGGAGTGACGTATCCCACCTCATGGTGGGTCACACGCGCACAACTCAGTGGGGCGCGAGGACACTCCAAAGGGTGCCCTCATAACACAAACATGTCTCAACAAACAATAATCACGTATAGCAAGCATGTTTGAACCTAAAATACTATCCTATTCGATTTCTCACTCAACTTTTTCTCGTTTTAAACCGATCTCATACCGAACTATACCGTATCCGAGAGATCATCTCGACTGCTCCTGGCTATACTATATCCGAGATATTATTCACTGTCTCGACTATACTCGTATCCGGGATATTATCTCGATTGTCCGATATTACTTTACTAACTTTTATTCGAACATATATCATAATATTGAAAGATGTTTGCTAAATTCAAAAACACGCTTGCTAAGCTCATACTGTACTCAATTCTGACTTCAATTCTTCTTCTTTATTTCACACTATTTACTGCATCGGATTACTAACTTGCCAAGAAATTAGCTTTACATACCTTCGTTTCGGGTGCTGACTAACCGCTAGTTCGGCCAGTACTTTGCTATTTCTCCTTAACCGCATTCATATATATATCAATTAGGAACTAAATACACTAATATTCCTAAGAAACACCACTTTCGATATATATAGCTCCAAACTTTGGCTTATCGAAAAACGGTCCAAAATCTCATATTTCTCGAAAGTCCGTAAGGGAGAAATACTCACTTTAGGGCTAGGAGTATATTTACACTAATTTGGAGCAATTCCACTTACCTTAGCTCTAGCACGATTTGTTTACCGAATTTAACGAAACTAACTTCGTAGAAATGCTCCCCGCCGCTGGCACCTCTGTGATTCCAGGTTAATTGAATTTGGACCGCGCTTTGACGGCGTAATCGGAAGGACATTCCTCAAATCACTTCGCCTCTTTGTTTTCGTTTGTTCACTGAAATTATAAGTGAAATGAAGCAAAACCGAAGTTGAGGCTTATATATAATCGGGACTTATAAGTCGCATTCCCGAATGCGTTTTTATAAGTCGTATTCCCCGGAATGCGTGTTTATAAGTCGCATTCCCGGGGAATGCAAGCTTATAAGTCACATTTTTCTGTACGCGCCGACTTGGCGCTTGTTCGATCTTTCCCTAGCCTTTTTCTGGGGTGATGTAAATGCATTCTAGAACTTTAACCAACATGTAATAGGTCATCTACATGTCAAGAATTTACTGGTAAATAGACAAGTGTAGATATATGTGTATGTGTGTGTGTTGATTATTTTAAATATATATATATATGATTGAGGGAAAAGCTATTCGGATTATGGGTACTATAAGTGGCAAGAAAAGAAAACTTTTAGTTACACAATGACTACAGGGGCGGGTAATCGGGCATGGCGTGAGGCTGAAAATTCAGTTTAGTAATATTGACTTTTAGTTTTTAAAAAGGGAAAAGGGTCAAAAATATTTCTCTACTTTCGTCTATTAGTTAACTTTGTCCGTCGTTATACTATAGGGCCAAATTTGCGCTCACCGTTAATAAAATTCTACCAAATATCTATTTTTTTAACGATTTTCCACCGTGGCAATTTTATATTTACGTTGGTCTCGACATTTAGATGAGGTGGATGCCACGGGCATGCCACCTCAACACCAAATTTTTATTTCTTTTTCATTTCAAAATTTTATTCTTTATCCTTTTCTTCTTCTTCTTTTTTTCTCTCTTTCTAACTTTCCTTCTTAATAAATAAAAGATTTGACTATTGTACTTTTTCCTCTTTTTTTCTCTTAGTTTCTTCTTGAGAAAACTCGTTCATTTCGTAGCTCTTCTTCTCCATCTCCTTTGGCCGACAGATGACAACAAATTAGAGAACTTCATAAAGCTTTTTGCTTAAGATTTGGGAGTTCTTCAACTTTTATTTCTCTCATCCTTAAACGAAGCAGCATTCAGAACATAATTTTTTTTTCCTTATTGATTTTATCTTCGCTCCTGGCAATAAGTAGCGATTTTTCCGGCGACAAATACCGCTTTCAAGTTGAGCACCGATTCTTTTTCCGACATAGACATTAGAGACGATAACCTCTTGAGTTGTCTCATACGTAGTCTCGTGTTGATTTCTTGATTTCTTTGGTCACTTATTTTTTAATTTTTCGATGAGCCCAAAAACACGAGAATACAAAAGACAATTAAAAAATAAAGATCTATAAGGACTAAATAATGGATTTTGAGATGTGGGTATGAAGTTGTTGAGGAAGATGATGAGATTGTGGGAAGTAGGTATGACATTGTGGAAGAAGATCATGAGATTTCGAGAGAAAACTGGAAATAGTGATGGTAAAGGGTATGTTATGCAGAGGCGGTAGGGGTGGGGTAAGGAATAAATTATGTATTGAAATAGTCGTATGAAAGGAAAAAAGAAAAAAGTTAAAGGAAAAAAGGATAAAGAATAAAAATTTGAAATGAAAAGAAATAAAAATAAAAATAAGGTGGCATCCACCTCATCTAAATGTCCGCCACATAGATATAAAATTTCTATGGCGGAAAACCATTAAAAATTGGATATCGAGCAAACTTTATTAAAAATGGTAAAATTTGGCCATATAGTAAAACGAGGACAAAGCTACTAATGTAATAAAAAAGAAAGTAGACATTTTTGACCATTTTCCCTTTTAAAAATATTATATCATTGTCATATAAAATTAATTTGACATGGTTAGCATATTTAAGTTTGTTTTTGATATTTTATATTGTGGTAAGTCAATAATCATAAATATCTGACTTCGACTAACATATACTCGCATAATAAGGAATTATGACTTTAAGTTTTTAAGAAATATTTCAATCATATCATATTAACACCTTACACATGTAAAAATATTTCAAAAAAAAAATTCAAACAACTCCTTTCGTTAATCAACTACACAAAAAGAATATTTCAATTAGTTAGTAGTTAAAGTCTACAAATCTTAACAACATTAATCAATCCTCAATTAGATACAAAATGTCATTAAAATGAAATGTGATATATGGTATTATACTAATACTATTTAATATATTTGTTAGTAATAATATAATATACTTCCTTCATTTTTTTTACTCTTGTCACATTCCGCTTTTCGAGAATCAAACTGGGTATGAACTTTGATCAATATTTTAATATGTATTTTTTTATCATATTATTATGAGAAAGATTACAAGTCATTGTATTTCTCGTATAGTTTTCGGATACCTAAATCTTATAATTTAATATTTTAAATTAATATAATTTAATTTGTCTCCAAGATTAGTTAAATTGACTCTCATAGCAAAACGTAAAAAGTAAAAAAGGAACAGAAAAAGTACATGTAACTATTAGATATTTCGATACGACATTTGTTATTTTGATATTTTTTCTATCAATATAGAATATTATATCGAATATCAACAAAATACATATTAAATACGATACCAAATATTTTAATATTAAAACTACAATATCAAAATTTTAAATTTTAATATGATAATTCAATATCTACCGAAGTATATACACCCCCTACCATTAAAGACATATATAGGTAAAATATTAATAAATTATTTCACAAATTTTCCAAAAAAAAACTATATTACTATGAATATTCATTAACAGTTGCAACCATTACATCGAAAAGTATGGTCACTGTCGGTGAAAATCTAGGAAATATTGTCGGTGATTTCTTTGTACTATGAATGAAATTAATGATATTATTATGTGATTGAGTATATCGTAGTAATCTCTTTATAATAACATCGCTTCGGTTATAAATAATTATTTTTCTAAAATATAAATGAAATATTATTTCTACTTTGAATAAAAATAGAAAAATTTGTGTTTATAAAAACAAACTTTTAAATACGCATTAGAAGTTTGGCTTGTCGAATTCATATTAGTGTATCGAGCTATTATGATGGGGGCCCTCTTTTTTCTTTTTAAAAATATTTTTAATTTTTTTAATTTTTTTATATATATATATATATATATATATATATATTTTAATTAAAGATTATAAATTCAAATCATAAAAGAAGAAATTTCTTATAGAAACTATTTATCCCATAATGTCTTGGTAAATGTGAATATATTCTTTATCCAGATACGAGTAAAAAATAGTAAGAATGAAGAATATATGTACATGATGTAATAATATATTACATAAGCGACTTTTTGAAGTTGTCAAATTTTTTTATTTAAACACATTAACTATTGTTAAAACCTATTGACCACTCAAAGTAATGAGAAAAATGTACATACAAGACACAAGATGTAGAGATAGTAAAAAAAATTATTGTGCAATTTTATTTTATTTTTTAAAATAAAAGAAAGTATATTTTTAAAACTCATGCTGCCTGTTGTCTTTTCACCATTTCATTCCACCATTGAAATTAAACCAACCATTGAAGCAAACTTCTTCCTTCATTTTTACATTAAATTGTGGGGTCCTCTCTCCCTTTCTACGATTTGATTATCATTTCAGTTCCATTATTATTATAATCGCAAAAAAAGAAGCAAAACCTAGGTCTTTATAGTTGACAACATCCAAGATGACAACTTAGTTGAAGCAAATAACGGGTTCTTTAAGTTCCTCCGCCCCAAACTTCGTCCCCTATCTATTGATATCCAGGCCGCCACCGCGTGAGGCTTCACCGCCCGTACCGGCTCATAAACGGTTTGGATTTTTTTTAAAATGCAAGCCTCCATTTTTCTTGAGATTTGGAATATGGCGCAGTTGTATATTCATCTGTATTATTGTCTGCCTAATTTTAATATTGATGAAAGTACCAAAAGAATAAAGGGGAAGAGGAAGGGTGGTGGTGGCAATGGTGGCCAGGAAGTGGGTGGTGTTAATGATGTTAAGAGAGATATAAGAGGATAAAGGAGACAAATAAAAAAAATTACTATAGTTTTTATTTTGTTGTTGTTTTTCACGCTCTTATAGGAGGTATTACACACCATGTCACATAAGTTGTTTTCATTGATACGTATACTTTTAATAACGTTAAAGTTGTCCTCGTAAAAATGTTTTTGAAAGAGGTTCAAATAAAAAATTTTTGGCAACTTTAAGGGGCCGTTGTTTGCCTTAAAATATGCAAGCTTTATATTTGTCTAGATGGCTTTTTGTTATACTTTTTCAACTTTTTTTCATTCAACTCGTGGATCATACTTGTCATTATTTTCTAAAAAAATTATTTACCTCTACGACGTTAAATCCTCATGCCTTCAAAGATATTTATCCTTTCCATTCAATTTTAGATCATATTTGCCTCAGCCTAAAAAAAGTCATATTTACTTCCAATTCTTTAAATCTCCATGTCTCACGTTAATTTTTTTATGTGACATCTACATGACACTTTTTCCACTAAATCTACGAACTCATTTAAACTCTTTTTAACTGATCCACCCGACCCACTAAAAATATTAAAACCCAAAATCACTATTCACTCACGATAGATACAATTTTACCACTCAAATCTCATTCAAATTAAACTCAACTTCTATTATTGCGATGGGTAATAGTTATTGGAATAATTCTTATTCGTTGCATTGTTTTTCTAAATCGAAAAATTATAATTATTACAACTAAAAAATAATTACCTCAAATTAAAATCGCATAACAAATAATAATGTTTGAACAACTATTATCCTATCGCAATAATAAAAGATGAGTTTTAATTTGAATGAGATTTGAGTGTTTGAAACTGGTACCCATCATGTATAAATAATTAATTTTTTTTTATAGTGGATGGGAAAGGTGAACATTTAAATGAGTTAATAAATTTAATTAAAAAAGATATATCACGTGAGCAACACACGTAAATTAAGGTGGGACTTGAGATTTAACAAATTAAAGGTAAATTTGACTTTTTTAGAGTACAAGAACAAACATGATCCTAAATTTAGATAAAAGATCAAATATATTGAAGACACGTAAAATTTAATTTAGTAGAAACAAATATGATTCTTTATTAAAAAAAGATCAAATATGATTTTAAAATTGAATAAAAAAATAATATAACAAAAAAAAACAATTTATTTATAAAATATAAAGATAAATACGATTATTTTCCATTATTAGGAAGAAGAACTATGCGTTCATTTATAGTTTTGACTTATATTCAACTCCTTTTTTTTTAAATTTTTAATAACACAAATTATTCGATGCACAATTAATAAGATTAAGATGATAGTAACAATTAAAAAGTCATAAATATTGCTAATTTCTTTGGTTGTTGACTTGTTGGTTACTTAAAATTCTTATTCATTTTTGACGTAGTTTAGCCAATAATAAAATGCCACTTAATATATTTGAATAAGAAAAAGTGCTTGAATTTAAATTGAAAAAAAATATTTTGAAAAATTGATAACAAAGTGTATGGTTTAATTTGTAGGCTATTATATACTTCCAAATATATTACACTTTATCATTCACTATATTTTTTTTTTAAACACATTTATTTTTCATTTAATTTCGTGACCGTTTACGCTTCAGACGAAAAAAAAAAAAGTCATATTTATTCTTATGACATTAAATTCTCATGTCTTTAATATATTTGTCTTTTCATCCAATTTTAGGTCAAGTTTGTCTTTATATTTTAAAAAATAAAAATCATATTTAGTTCTAGTAGTTAAATCCCTATGTCCCACCTTAATTTTTTTATCATGATGCCCTGCATGACACTTTTCTTTATCATTATGCACTCACTGTGGATACTATTTTATCACTCAAATCTCATTCAAATTAAACCCAACTTCTATATTGCGATAGGGTAATAGTTATTGGAACAATTTTTATTTGTTGCACTAATTTTCTAAATCATAAAATTACAATTAAAAGTTGTCTTAAATTAAAAAAACGCATAATAAATAAGAATGTTGGAACGACTATTATCCTATCACAATAATAGAAGATAAGTTTTAATTTAGACTGATTTGAGCGTTGAAATCGTATCCATCATGAATGAACAATGAAGATTTTTATTTTAATTTATAGTGATCGGTGGCTAAATATTTAAATGAGTTAGTAAATTTAATTGAAAAAAATTCGTTGGCAAATACGCGTAGAAAAATTAGGATGAGATATTGGGATTTAACGCAACAAAGGTAAATTTAATTTTTTTTAGAGCACAAAGATAAATATGACCTTAAAATTAGATTAAAAAAAAACAAATATATTAAGACACGGTATTACATCGTAAGAATAAATATTTTTTAAAAAATTAAGATGTCATGGGATTTTAAAATTGGATAAAAGAATAAATATATTAATAATATATAAAAAGACAATAAAATTTATTTTGTAAAAGCATAAAACAAATATGATATTTTTCCTTGTTAGGAAGAAGAACTATGCCTTCATTTATAGTTTTGACTTATATTTAACTCCCTATTCCTTTTTTTTTTTAATTTTTATAAAACACAAATTCATTTCCAATGCACAATTAAAAGTCATAAATAGATTATTAATTTCTTTGGTTGTTGGCTTGTTGGGTGACTTAAAATTCTTATTGATTTTTAATTTAGGTTTAGCCAATAATAAAATGCCACTTAATATATTTGAAATAAGAATAATACTTGAATTTAAATTTGAAAAAATTATTTTGAAAATTGATATTATATTTGATCTTGTCCCAACTTAGGATAATTTTAAAAAATTACTTTCGTCTCTAAAGTAAATATCGATTTTTCCCCTTTTAAAAGTTAATTGATTAAAATTCATAATTCAAAAATTAAAAACTTAAAAACTTCAAATTGTATATTTAAAAAAATTAAAAATATTTTTAAAAATTAATTTTTAAGAGGTAATATTAATTTCTTAATATAAAAATATTGATTAGTTATAATTTAAATTTCGATAAAGAAAAGTAACAATAGATAATTTGAGATGGAGGAAGTATTCTTCCGTCCTATTTCAATTTGTAATTTTTTATTTTTTAATTTCTAAAAAAATAAAGCAT
Organism: Datura stramonium; assembly: GCA_018107945.1. NCBI lineage: Eukaryota > Viridiplantae > Streptophyta > Magnoliopsida > Solanales > Solanaceae > Datura > Datura stramonium. The sequence continues at coordinate 132,597 of JACEIK010001952.1, forward strand.
AAACTAAAGAAACAAAATATAATATATCAAAAAAAAAAAACCATCAATTATATTAAATTTATAAATTAATTTTTAAATATTTTATTTTTTTTGTTTTTTTAATTATTAATTTTGAAACTTTAACTAAATCGATTATTAAAATGAAATCAAAGTAAAGAAGCAAATGTGACCAACAAAGCTCCACAAATTGTGCATTAGCATTAACATACACGATACAAAAAAAGTGACGGATGAAAAATATACTTAAAGTATTATATATGAACATCGTGTATATGAGTTTTCACCCGAATTGTTGTGTAAATATTTATCGAAATGCATCTAAACTATCATATATTTACTTTTCTTACATGATCAATAATGATATTTCAATTAAAAAACGAACAACCGATAATCGCTGCGCTTTGGATAAATATTTAATAATAATTCGATAAAAAGTAAAATATTCGGATAATTTAAATAAAAATTAAAAAATTTAAATACTTTAAATATATTTTAATTATTTGCTCGTATCAAAAAACACGAAAGTCAATTATGTCCATTTATTAGCTCGCGTCAAGTCGGTCCATATTGTTAGGCATGTGGAGTTTCCGTTTAATTAACTAAGTTTTACATACTCCAAAGTACCCAAAGTGCAATAATGAAGTTAGCCACGTGGGCTCTTTTATACTTCTGTCTCACTTAACCAAATCTTTTAGGTAATAATTTTATTTGTATAAAGTATTTATTTATATCGATATAATAAATATATGATATGTGTTTATAATTTTGTATAATATTTTTATTGATAATTTTTTTTGTTTCCGTTTTAATTGTTACTTTGAGTGCGTTTGATTATAGAATTTAGAATTTTAATTTTAAAAAAACAAAAAAAACATGTAATTTAATTAAAATTAAAATTTTAACTTAATTTCAGATCACGATTTTAAATTCTTTAAAAAAATAAAATTTTAATTTTTTTTAAATATAAAATTTGACCTACAAATTTATATTTTATAAGAAAAGAGCTTATCGTTTTAAATTTTATGAAAAAAGATTCATATTCGATGTGAATAAATTGTTCATATCACGTGAAAAGATATATTGGCACGCTAATAAGCATGCTTGTTTTTTTTTTGTCGCTGAATTTTGTAAAATTATGTATATTCAAAAATTTATAATAACATACTGTAATAACATTTATTTATAAAAGGAACATGGAGATGTGTGATTTATTAACGTGGCACCTAGGATATTCATTATTTATTGACTATGATTTGCTCATTAAGGTTCATAAATTGTGTTGAAGAATGCGATTTTATAGATTGTGTTTGTTGTATGCGATTTATAAGAGTTATAATCTTGTTTGGAGCAATGCGATTTATAAATAGCTTGAATAATGCGATTTATAAATCATGCTTGAGGAAAAGGATATATAAATAGTATAAGCATGTTTGTCGAATGCGATTTATAAATCAGCTCCCTCTCGAATGTGATTTATAAATTAAAAGTCTTAATCATTTAAAACTTTAAAATTAGTTATAGTTTTATTAATTTATAGCAATCCTTCCTTCTTTAAACTTACTTATTATTCATCACAATTTTTAACTCAAAGTACGAGATAATAAATTAAAGAGTGTAACTTCAAATTTGGCATTAATATGTTGCACCTCCTCCTCCTTCTTTTTAAGATTATATAATCGAAGAAAGAAAGAAAATATAGAAAAAGACAACATACTTTAAATAATTTTAATTAATCGGCTATTTCATATTCATTATCTTTAGTTAAAGTTACAATACTTCTTCCGTCTAATTTACAAGCGTGTTTGATTAAACACATATATTAAGAGAAAAGAATTGAAGGAAAACAACTTGATTGGATCAAACTCTTAAAAATTGATTATTTATTTTATCAATTTAAAATTTTAAATTCAATTTTAAAATTCTCCAATTATATATAAGCCCAACTTCAGTTTTTTTATCTTTATTGTATTAATTTTATACCATTTTTAAAATTTATTTTGCATATTATGAGGAATACGCCTAAAACACGTACGCTAAAGCTAATAATAAAAATACACCTGAACTAGCTATTTTTTCATGAATTTCACAACCAAAAATATCTTTTGAAATAATGTTAAACATATATATATACCAATTAATATCTCGAGTTTCAAGTATTAACTTTGCTTAAATTGTAATTTTTCTTACATTTATGGCAACATATTATATCTATATTACGAGCACTTTTCTTCCCCTTGCAAACTAATAATAGAATTAAAAAGTGAAACTTTAGATGCTCCTAACATAATTTTTTTTAATCCTTGAAAATGCAAAACTTTCTTGTTATGTGTATTAATCTATAATTTGATTATCAAGGTTTTAAAATAATAATAATTTTAAAAAAATAAATTCAACAATTTATTGACGTAACGAATATGTTATTACACAATTCAACTTTTATACTTTTTTTTTATTGTTGTATTGCAATAGAAAATTTTTATCAAAAATAATTTCTTGACCTATTAAAATATTTTTTCAGTTATTATATTGCAATAAAAAACTCTTTTTAGCGAATTAATTTTTTAATTTAATAAAACTCTTTCGATCAATTCGCAAATAAGTCAAATATTGTTAGTTGTAATGCCAAACTTGTAACTATAATTGTTACAAAGTACTCCTAGAAATAACTAGGATTTGATATCAGAAATAGGATTTAAATTTATAAGTTAATGGTTCATATTATTATTAATTGCATTCACAAATTATTTATAGTAATGAATGAAAATGTAGTAATATAACAAAGATATACGTGTGTATATATATATATAATTTTTTTTTTGAAATCATTAAACTATACATTAATTCAAATCTAATAAAGTAATATAATGGGCCACGCACTATAAAAAAATTGGAATTAATTACATTTTTCATCATTAATTCGTCAATAAACACTCATAACCATCACTAAAATAGAATTAACGATAAATATTATTTAATTTAAAAATTTATCCATAGCTAATTTTAACTTCACCTACTGGAATAAGTCTCAATCAATCGTATGGGTGAGAAAATGGATTTGCCTCTTTCATTTAGTGTCTATTGTCGAATCGAACGCTGTTTTTGGTGACACTTGTGCTCGTGTTGTAGCTTCTTATGGTTGTTGTTGAAAAATAAAAAATATATTTATATTTGATATTTACACTAAATTAATAAAAGTATGACATATGTTTTTAATTAAAATTTTATAATTTAATGTATCATAATTAATTAATATGTATTTTTTAAAAACTCGTCCTATTTTGTTCGACATTTATGATTTTATAACATTAATCATATTGATTATTTGATCCAAAAAAAAATTTAACTAATATATTTTTATTTTTTTGATAATTATTTTGAATCAAATTTATTTTATTACAGTGACAAATAAAAAGGATTGAAGTATCCATTTAACATTGAACGTCCATAAACTAACTTAACTTTATTTCTTATAAATATCACATGCAGAGTAAATTTGTTTCTTACATAGTCTTGCATTAAATAAATATTATGATGGAATAATAAAATTATTAATTTGAGTTCTGACAAGTAGGTGTTTTACTCATAAATTTTAAATATTTTAAATTTTATTTGAATTATGAATTTGAGGTAAGTGAAATTTTAAATTACAAATCAAACAATTTTCAAATTTAACATTTAAAATAAAAAAACTAAAAAAAATAAAAAAAATAAAAAAAATAAAAAAAATAAAAAAAATAAAAAAAATAAAAAAAATAAAAAAAATAAAAAAATTTTTTATTAAAAATATTTATCCCTCGACCGAATAACCTCCTTTACTTTCTTAATAATAAAGCCCTTTGACCTTTGTATTCGTTCGCCAAATCTTGTCTGGGCCCATCTAAACTCGTTTTTTTGAATCTCTTCGTAAGACTTTTCACCCAAATTAAAATTTTTATCGAAGATTTTCTACTAAAATTTAAATTTAATCAAATTTTAAGAAGGATGGTCCTTGCCATTGAATCGCTTATTCCCGTAAAAGAACTTTGTTTCCTTACCAATACTATTACCCCTAATATGGACTTCGTTTGATAAAATTCAAATTTAATTAAATTCTGGCACATTTGGGATGTAATTCAAGAAAATAAAGAGATTAATAATAATATTATTATTGTATTGAAGGTTGGTGGAAGAAATAAAAATCGTATTTGGTGTCTTGTGTAATAAAAAGTGCCACCAAGCCCAAAGCTAAGTTTTATAAAAAGTCAAGCATAGACCACCACAAGTGAGACTAACGTCACAATCAAGCAACTCACATATCCAAAAGACGAAAGTGCGAAATGAAGATGTGTTAAGATGAATGTGTGGACATATTATAAAAATATAATACTATAACAAAGCTTGGTCTTCGTGACAAAGGCAGAGTGACCTCCACATGTGGCGCATGAGTGAGTGCAGACCGGTAGATTTTGGCTCGGGACACGCGAGTGCTACACACACAAACACCCGTGAGTAGGTATGAGGGGTTGGCTATAGCGGATATAAGAAGTAGAGAGATAGTACAAGAAAGTTTGTGGAGAGGTAATTAGATAAGACATAACCTCTAGATAGGAAGATATGCAGGTAAAATATTAGGGCAAAAGTGTTAAGAGTGCATTTAGCGCATTGCCTTTCCAGTTTCCTTATAAAGACTCATTATTATTATTATTATTATTATTATTATTATTACTTCCGATATACTACTCTCTCGGCCCGTTTGAATTGCTGCAGATAATTATAAATAACTATTTCAAAATACTTGCAAGTTTCAAAATTCAAGAGAAAATTAATCATGTTTTCCAATCCCACCGTAGTACTTAAAGTCATTTTAAAATAATGCGAAAAAATTATTATTAGATGTTTTCAAAAATTAATAGGCTTATATTAGTCAAATCACCATTCCTATTAATTTTTTCACGAGTGTGCAAATCTTATCCCAACAATTAAAATAAAATAAAGAAAATATCTCTTTATTTAATAATACATGTTATTTCCTTTACTTTCAGTTATCGCAGTTATTTATTATCGTTGACATTCTTTCTTAATTATTTTTTTATATGAATCCTTTTCATTAACAAGAGTTTGCTCTCTATACTTAATTTTTAATATACTTATTTGAGCCGAATATCTATTAAAATAACTTCTTTTTATCTTAAAAAATAAAAAATTAAAATCATATATAAAACTTACGAGATTATACTGACTTGTGTTTTAAAAAAAAAAGGTGCTCCTTGGCATTGAATCAATTTGCCAAAAAAAAAAAAAAAGAAAATGATTTTGTTAACAAATAGTATTAAAGCAACAATGAATTAATTACCAAGTCAAAGAAACAACATCAGATTCAGTTTTACATCCCCTAACAATCTTACACGAATGCATATAAACTCTCTCCACCCTTCTCCTTTGTTCTGTAACGCCTCCGCTTTCTCCTCCTAAATTTCTCCCTTTTTCTGACAGTCTTTTTTCCCAAATTCCTTCTCATTGATCCAAAACTCTGGGTCTTTCTTGATTTCTCATTCAAGAATCCCTTCACATTGGGGAAATTTTTTTTTGCTTCTTTTGAGGTGTTTGAGCCCAAAAATATGGGGAAAGGTGGAAACTTGAGTGAAGGGGTTGTGAAAAAAATCTTGCTTTCATACACCTATGTTGCAATTTGATCTCCTCTCCTTCACTGTGATTGTGTACAACAAGTACATCCTGGATCGTAAGTTGTACAATTGGCCTTACCTGAATTTCACTAACAATCATTCACATGGCCTTTTGTTCTTCCTTGGCTTATCTTCTTGTTCGTGTGTTCAAAGTTGTTGAACCAGTGACCATGACAATGGATCTTTACTGCAAATCTGTGGTACCCATTGGTCTGCTTTCTTTACATTTTCACTCTGGTTGTCGAATTCCTGCTTATATTTATCTATCTGTGTCTTTATTCAAATGCTTAAAGCTTTGATGCCTGTAATGCATTCCATTGGGGGTTAAGGTTTAAGAAGGACAATTTCAAATCTGATACCATGTGTAACATGGTGTCAATTTCTATTGGTGTTGCTATTGCTGCTTATGGAGAAGCTAAATTTGATACATGGGGTGTGATGTTACAGCTAGGAGCTGTAGCTTTTGAGGCTACAAGATTGGTTATGATTCAGATTCTTCTTACTTCAAAGGGTATTACATTTAATCCAATTACTTCACTCTATTACGTTGCGCCTTGCTGTTTGATTTTCTTGTTCATTCCATGGATTTTTGTGGAATACCCATTGTTGAAGGATACTTCTAGCTTCCATTTTGATTGGTTGATCTTTGGTACTAATTCCTTCTGCGCGTTTGCCCTGAATCTTGCTGTGTTTTTGCTTGTGGGGAAGACATCTGCTTTGACTATGAATGTTGCTGGTGTGGTTAAGGATTGGTTGCTGATTGCCTTTCTCTTGGTCTGTCATTAAGGATACTGTCACCACTGTGAATTTGGTTGGATATGGATTGGCTTTCTTGGGCGTGGCATATTACAACCACGCCAAATTGCAGGCTCTTAAGGCGAACGAAGCACAGAAGAAGGCTTCACAGGCTGCTGATGAGGAGGCTGGAAGATTGTTGGAGGAAAGAGAAGGGGAGAATGGTGCTAAGAAGAATGAATCTCAGGGTTGAGTTGATTCTTGATTACTTCATATTATCCTTAGTTAGGATGACGCTAAGTGAGGTAACCTGAAAATCAGACTATGACGTCCCTTGTGCGATGATTTGGTTCTGTTTCGTATAAATCTTTGATATTATCTGTTTTGACTTAAATTAGTTTTATGGCTTGTGTTACCAGATCGCATACAGGCCTCGAGCATGACTCGAGGCAATTTATGTTTATTTTGACAGAATAGTAATACCAGAAGAGCTTTTTCCCGATGAAAGTAACTGATGTTCATCTCCATGCTCCGCTATATGTCTTTGTTTGCCCTTGTCTTGGAATACTTTATTTGTCTTTAACTTCCATTGCCTTAGGAATTAAGATGCAGTTGTTAGATAGACATGTAATAAATGCTGCTGTTATTAGTTATCTTAAACATGTTCAAATAGTTGACCTGAAATTTGGAAAGATCCATTCTTGGTTGCGATAACAACATACCCAAGATAGTCCCACATTCTGATTGATGTACTATATCGAAATAAACCATATTGTTGTATGATAGATCGATAGAATGACTTCAGGTGGTTTCTTTGAGTCAAAGAAGATATCTATATGGTTGTTTGGTAGATGACATACTTTAACCAAGCTGATGTTTCCTGCACCCCACTCAACCGGCCTGAGTTCCTTCAGACATTTGAATTCTTTCTCTCTGCATCTCTTATTCACTTCAAAATGAATCCCTTAGAAAAGATGCTCGTTTCTCTTCCGCTCTGCTTAGTTTAGCTTGAACGCAAGTTAACACTGCCAATTTATCCAATTTGATCCCTGGAGACCGACTCTTTATCACCCGAAATGTTTGAACTTTTCACCTGAAGACTGCCTCCTTGGTTGGGTGATAGAACAGGCTTGAATTCCTGGAGTCAGCACCAACTCTTTCAGGAAGTCAGTTCTAGTAATTAAGTGATGAGAAATGATAAGGGTTTTCTGAGCAGTGTTATGGAATAGAAAGGAATTGGAGCAAATCTAATAAGTACTTGTAAACCGTCACTGATTCTTAATTTGTAGCCCTTGTGGTGTGTTCAACATGAAGGTAAATGTTTTTCATCCAAAATATTTTCCAAGAAAACATTTCTAGGAAAAAGCTAACTCTTTACTGCTCCCCAATCTTCTGAACGCCACAGACTTCAACTAAAATTCATTTTTGTGATTAGATGGAAGTAAAATATATTATCCTAAAACATCCGTATATATTTAAAATTAAACTATGAGAATGAGGCGCAGGGTTCATATATTGGGGGGAAGGGAAGGGCAGGGTTGTGCAAGGGATGGGGTGAAGGTGGGATTTGGGCGGGTGGGGTGATTGTGAGGTGGAAATGGCGGTGGTTATGGGAGGGCGGGGAGGAGATAGTCCAACTTGTTTTGAAATTTTATCATGTTAGGATAGTTTTTTTGTTACAAATACAATATGCTTTTACTAGGTCATGTTTCATGCTGTTATGTTTATACATAGGTTGTGTAGATGTGCCTTCCTACTTGGTGCCAACAGAGTGAATTGTAAGTTTTGCTTCAAGAACTTGCTAGCTTTGTGTGCTTGTTTAGAGCCCGTTTTGCTGCTGGAAAAAATGGCTTTTATATATAAGTGCTTTTTAAAACACTTTTTAAAGTGCTGAAATTTATTTTATAAATAAATAGCCATTGTCGATAAAAGTTGGCCGTTCGAAAAGTTATCGATGCTATTTGAGATATGTCAGTTGTTAAACACTTATTTTGGTCAAACGACGAAATGCCTAAAGTCTATTAACACTATAAAAGTGAAGTAATTTTGATATTTTTATTTCTAAAATAATTAAAATTCTAAATTCATACTTAAATAATATTTAAAAAGTTAAAAAAATTAAAAATATTTTTAATTTTTAAAATATATAATTTGGCAAATCTTCCTTTATTTTTTATTATTAGGAAAGAAAGAGAAGAAGAAAAAAAGATTTGCTAGGTTTTATTCTCTTTTTGTAGGTATTTTTGAAATTATTAAAATTGGCTTACATAAAAGCGTAAATTTATTTCCACAAACATTTATCATTATAAGCCAAAAAATAAAAAGTCAGGAAATCAAATTTCTCTTTTTTGGGCCTTTAAAAGCACTTTACCGAGCCAAACACTCCAAACTTTTTAACCAAACAGACTCTAGACACTTGATTTATGTTCGTTATTGTTTCCTTTCACAAGGGAGTCGTGGAGACTGGAGTATCAGGAAAGTTGTATTCGTATAATTTATAGATCATGTGTTTTACAACAATAGTAAAGTTGTATTCGTGTAATTTATAAATAAATAGTTATGTTTTACAATAATAATATAGTTAGTGAAATTTTACAAGTGGAGTTTGAAAAAGGTAGAATCTACTTAGATCTTACCTCTATTCTCATGCAAAAGTTATGCTATTTCCGATGTATCTTCGCCTTAAAAGAAAAGAAATCTGCCATTTGCAAGAAAATATGACATCACACTAGCAAGAAACAAAGCAACTAAAACGAGATACCTAGCGACAATAAAATTGCAAGATTTAACACTGCAAAAAGTTAGTTGAATATGTAACAAAGGAAGAAGTAGAAGATACTATGCAAGCACTAGGCATGAATACTGCTAATAAGGAGAAAAGAGGAAGAGAAGACTAGCTCCCTGTCTCTGCCACATAAAAGTGCTAGAACACACGATCACTTACTAATCTTCTACGTTACCTTCTTATTTATGGTTTTGTCTTTAGTTAGCCGGAGGTGTGCCATGTCCCGCCGAATCACCTCCCACTACTTAGGCCTACTTATAAGTCATGTGTTTAAGTCATGAAACCAACCACCGACATTTACTTCACGATAGATTATCTACATCACATATTTTGAATGTGCGGTCCTTCCCGATATTTCATGTGACCATGGAACACTTTTGGTCTCTCAATTAATGATAAGTTCCAGTTTTGATCCTTACAATGTTTGATTAGGATATTTAACCTTAATTAGTTGAAATGTGTGTTTTTGGCTTTTTTGTATAGAAAATATGGGATATTTAGGCTATTTTTCATAAGAGTGAAGGGTGAAAAGCACACCTAAAATATTATGTTTGTGTTTTCATACCCCAACTATTAGGGTGCGAAGTTTCCTATTCGAATATCGCCAAACGCTTATCGAAATACACCTAAACTATTAGTCGCTTCCTTTTCCTACCCGAATGATGGTGACGCTGTGTACGAAAAGTGAGCAACTCGATAGTTAAGTTATTTTGATAAACATTTGCGATTATTCAGTAGAAAAAGTAAATACATAATAGTTAGTATAAAACACAAAAACTTAAATACTTCTTGGTGCTAGCTGCGATCCTTCACTTTTAAATAATTATATTACCCTCAAATGTGGACTAGTAGCACAAAATTAACATTCGTTAAATTAATAAAGATTCACAACCAAAGGGATAAAAAATTCTCATATCAAGTAATTAAAGGTTAAATGTATTTAATCGATAATCACAAGGACCCAACTAAAAAATTATCGCATTATGATTTTAAGTGTAGGTAAAAAGTTACCTAAAGGTTAGGAAAATGGATTTTACACGGAAAATTAGTTTTACAAGTGATACTTTAGTCTCATCATCTTCTAAACGTTACGGTCCTCATCCTCATAGTATTTTTTAAATTACATATAAATATTTTTGAAACAATCTTAAACAATCTTTTTTAAACTTACTATCAAAGAATTAAAATATATATAAAAAATCACTTATTATTTTAAAAATATTTTCGATAAAACATATTTTCCTTCGAACCAAACACCCGATCTCAAATATTTTGGAACAGGTGATTAAATATAGGTAGATATTGATGATTCTTCTTTGCAGGGATTTCACACATGATGAATGTTGCACATACAATTTGAAGAGATTTATAAGGAGAAGGAACACCTAAATACCTACGGCGTCTATTATATTGAATTTATTCGATAATTTACATTTTGAAATGTTCGGCCGTAGGGATGTTAGATTAGTTAGCTATAGATGAAATATGAGAAACTAGAATAGATGGAAAAAAAGTGTCACTAGCAGGCAATATATAAGTTTATTAATAAGAGATTTTTAGTTTCGAACTCTAAGAATTAAATTTTCTTTGTTAGGGAGCGGTAAACCCTCATAATCGGATTTTTACGGAGGGAATCTAAATTAGTCGAGCTCTAAGTTTTAATTATAAGAGGTTTACTGGGTTACGATCAAGCTCAACCATTTTGCACGGGATTGCATCTTTTAAAGCTTATCGAGTCAAATAATCTTAAGATTTTTGATGCGGAATACAAATTTATATATATATATATATATATATATATATATATATATATATAAATTACATTAAAATAATATGATATGAACAAGGGGCTTCTGTTGAGTGGGTCAGCCCGACCCGTGTTTATCTTAGCCATGTACAATTAAAACATACGTGAATCACGAAAGCAGCTATCACTAGCTTATTCTATAAATTATTAAGAAAAAAGTGAATTTTTGTTATCTAAAAAAAAAGGGTTCTCTTAATTGATGTTAATGGGTCTTTAATGTGTTAATTATATTATGAACACATTTTTAATGTCTGTTTTATGTGATTGTAACAGATAATTGAATAATCTTGATTAACCATTATCTAATATAACTCTAACATTAGCTATCAAACATTTAAGTCAATTAAATATAATAAAAATTAAAAAATATTTTCATAAAATATCAAAACATCGTAAGAATCTCTTTATCTCTTTTAATTTTAAAAATCAAATATTTTAATTTGGTTAATCATCTTGTTATTTTCATCCAATTCTGCATTCACATAATCAAAGATGAGCAATGTTCAAATATTCACAAATAAAAAAAATAAAAAAAATAAAAAAAATAAAAAAAATAAAAAAAATAAAAAAAATAAAAATATTTTTAAAAATATTTAAGTCAATCAAACATGAGAAAATTGAAAATATTTTTCAGAAGTATTCTTCTTTATACCAAACACACGCTTAATAAGTGTATATTTTAAATAAAATATTTTGACAAGATTTCTCATAATTCAATTTGGGTCAAATATTAGCCCAAACTTTGAAGAACTAAAATGAGTTGACTCAACGAAATAAACTAATAAATGAGCGCCAATTATTATCCAAACTTGAGCAAATTAGGCAAACTTTACATCTATATATGGATTTTCCGCCTCTATCTCGTGACTCAGCCTTGTATTTGATCAAACATGTATACAGAGAGCTTGAAACAGAACACTAAATCTTGTACAAACTGCATGGGCATTGATGGGATTGATTTACTTCACAGGTTAATTCCTTGTAATTTATTCCACAATCATAGTAAAACTTTGAGTCAATGATCAAAAACACATCTGAATTATCGTTTTTTGTGAGTTGTACACCTGAAAACTTGTGTAGGAAAAGAAAACAAGGGGAATGTTGAGGTGTGAAACTCTCTAAAACGTAATAGCTATGCATGTCTTTAATGACTTAAAACTTTTCTTCTTCAAAAGAGTCCTTACCAACTCTTCCTATTTGGACAGGTTGACAAAGATCCAACACCCTCCATCAGTAAGGCAAGACTGTTAGATTAATTTCGACATAATATATAACAAATATTAATTCATAAATATGTAATGTACAGGAAATTACTAGTGTATTTCCAATAGGGTCTGGCAGAATAATACAAAAATGTCCTTATGAAATAATCTAGTTTTTATTGTTTGTTGTGTTGATGTTAGTGGGGATGTAACAAATGACCGACCACTGGTACTTTTGGTTCGGTTTTAATTTTTTTCACAAATTTGATTCTTCGCTCGGTATTCAAGGTAAGGATTGCACCAAAAGAACCAAACTTATTAAAAATATTTTAAGTCATATTCGATTCGATGTTCACCATCCTTATAATCAAAATTGAAGAATCAAATCGAAATTTGATAAAGTCGAAAGGTAATAATTGAATGTCCACCCTCGTTTCCCTAACTTCTTTAGATTTTATATTACTATTGAGTTAATAAAATCAATATTATATTAGTGAATGAGTTGCATATGCATATACAAAGAAACACATGATATATAAATAGATATTTAAATTTGGTTTCAATCGGGCAACTGAATACTCTAATTTTGAAAAAGACACATTTAGACACATTAACTGGTACTCTCAATCGACAAAGAATGAGATTAACGCGACGTCACATGCCCGTGGACAATGTGGACGCCCAATGCGACTCATAAATTTCGGGCGCGTTACGATTATTTTATAAAACCTAATATTCAACTAATACAATGAAGACTCATTAAAGTGTCTAAATATGTACACTCATAATAAGAGTATTTACTTACCAGCAAAAATCAAATTTAAATATCTATTTATACATTATATACCTATAGAAAAAGACAGTTAAAATTCTACTTACTTCATTTGTGAAGATTCCAAGGTTTCTGCACTGTGGAACTGCTAGTCAGCAGTTGTCATTGTCAAACATATTTACCATATCACTCTTCAGCTAGTTAAAATATGAACGGCTTAGGCGAATTGATAAAATATGAGCCTATATATGGAATAAAAGAACTATAAATAACTTTTTGGAGAGAATTATAATGATTTGAATTTTTTGAATTTTTTCTTTTTTATAATTGTTCATAATAAAAGCATGCTGCATCTTCGACTAATTTCAATGGTGATATCCTGGCCACTTTCCATCAATAATACATATCGATAACTCTATCCACCAAATCTAAAACAAATAAAAAAATCTAATATTTTTTATTTCCACCCTAAAATTCTGAACACATGAAACTTCACTATACTTTTTCAATTATTTTTGTAATTTTCAATTAAAAAAACAAATAAAACATTTATTTTTTAAAAATATTAACAACAATGCATATCATGCAATACTTGACAACGGGCTTTTATAAATTTTCACAATCTTACAAAGCTCAAATAACCTTTTCAACGCTAAATCGCTAAGAAAACACTAAATATAAGAAAACACAAGATAATTGCCAAAAATAAGCTAATTTTTGATGGTTTACAAATGAATGACCACTTATTCATACATCTTACTAAGGGCTAATGTGCTAATATAAATTGTGCACAAGTCTCTCGTATTCATAATATAAGTTCCTATTCTAGAATTCCTCTACTTCCAAGACCTTCCACGCAAATCCATCAAATTCTATGGTCTTCCAAGGGAAATCTTCATGTCTCTAGAGCGTTCTCCCATGCGCTAGCGTCCTTGTACACATGTGCTTCCCTCAGTGGCATGATGATGTGGCGGGACATGACATTAGGCTGTGATTTTGGACATTGTTACATCACTTACATTAACACAACAAACAATAAAACTATTATTTCCATGACATTTTTTGCGGTATTCTGCCAAACCCCCACAATGGAAATATGTTTCATATGTTGCATAATGCAACATACAGTTTTCAAGAAAGCTCCAAAGGCTATTTGCTGCACATTTTTATGATGTGTTCCAGAACGGTAGCTTTCTCCCCAACCACCATCAGACCTTTGTGTTCGTAACAGAAATTCAACGCCTTTACGAACAGTTGCAGTGTTGCTGTCACTCTTTCCTGCTGCAGCAAGCCCTCCCAAGAGCAACCAGGAAGTATATGTGAAGCGCACACCCCAGCAATCATACCTGTTGACACAATTAATCATGTCATATGTATTGATAGAGTATAAAGTTCATGGGCTCGCAAGGGAAATATCATACCATGAACCATCAGGCTTCTGCACATCTTCAAAATATTTAATAGCATTATGAATGAAATTGTTAATTTCCGTGGTTCGGTGTCCGGTATAGCTTTTAAACTGAACAAGTGCTTGGACTGACGAGCCAGTGCACTCAACATACCTGGATTGACATGTAATCAGTGTGGAAGCTGTAAATGGAGACTAACAATAGGAAAAAGCTAAAGGGAAAGAGAGAAACTAGAGACAAAAATCTTACTCATGCTCACGACAACGTCCGCAAAAAATTCAGTAGGATTGAGCAACTGTCAGTGAGTACAACAGAATAAGAAAGTTAAATATTCAAGTTCTGGATGATTATAGAAGAAGTTGAAGGTTTTTAACAACCTCGAAATGAAGCAGATATATAAAATTCCTATATCGTGAATCTCAAACTAAAGAAATTATTTTACTTACCTCCAAATACTCTGGGGCCCCTGCAGGTTCTCATGCTGCTAAACCCCCATTTTTGCTCTACAATTTTATTTAAAATGGATCTCAATATTACAAAAATGAGCCAAATGACAAGTGACTAAATTCAGAAAAGATGAATTTATAACAGAGATGGTTAGTTTCTCTTGGAACTTTTGAACAGGCAGCAGACAATCCTAGATTAAATGACTAATGATTTGAGGACACATTTGTCAGCTTTTACCTGTAAAGAAAGAATAAAGTTCACCGAGTCATATAGTCGCAGTGTAGGTTCCATTGCCTGCCAACTAATTCGGAAGGCATTGTAGAGAAGAGAAGGCAGCACTAGAGAAACAAAATTAAGAAGATATCAGGCGAATCTACTAGCATTATCATCTTACTACCAGCAATTACAAGAAGTTAGAATCTTATGTCATTGAATAGTTAGATACCCTTAATGCTTCAGCAGCGGTATCAGATGCTTGCCATCCATGATCTTGATCTGAAAAAGTTCAGGATCCTTGAGATAGTCGATACATTACATTCCTTTAAAATCACCAGAAGGATTGTCCTCACCTTGCAAGAAGTCATTTACATTAATAACGTCCATATATTGAAAGAGCTGTTATGCTCATGATTTAAACATCCAATCTGATATTTTTTTATGAAGTCATGTCCTTTTCTAAGAGTATCTGATATCTCATCATTCATCTCACTGACCAAGAGTGCTTGAATAGCAAAACTAGTATCCCAGGCTTGACTACCCAAAATCTGCAATCCAACAACAAATACTCGCCAATTTCAGTACTGCTTGCATCACTTCAGAATAGGAAAAGGGGCTATATTCTTTATTTAACAAATGCATTAAGTGTAAAAGAGATCCTATTTCTTAACTCATTGTGTTTCAGAAATAGTATGATTTCCTTGCTTACAAAAAATAATTCATATCTACCGACTCCAAGTATATTCATTCCATCTTCAGCTACCCATAGATAATCTGGAATCTGAGTAAGATATTTTTTGAATGTGCCACTTGGCAAAATTCCCTTTTATCCTTCCATTACCATTTTCACTAGTTCACGCAATACAATAGAGTAATGATATCACAAAATTGTAGAATAATAAGTACTTTTTCATTCTTAATCGTAGTTGTTGAATTCGAATTCCGAATACAAAATTGTTTTTAATAGAGAGCGCTTTACCCCCAATATAAGACTTCTGACGCGAATCAAATTAGTCGGACAAGGCAAAAACTCAACAAACTTAATTCAGATCCAATTAAAACATTTGTTGTCTATTTCTTACTTTGTTTTTCAAATTCATCCTTATGTGATTCTTTGCAAACATTTTTTGTATTTTTCTGATGGGTCGGGTTGCTTTAGGGTATTCTACGGTAGTTATGGGGTGAAATCAAGTGGTGATTTATATGATTTAGTTATGGCCAGTAAACTCATTGGGAATGAAGAAGAAGACCCCTAAAATGTTTATTGGTTGAATGTATGAATCTAGTGATTTTTGAAGTTGTATCTGAAATGCTTGTGGGTTGTATCTAGTACCTTAGAATTGTGTATGCTTGCTTGTTGGGTTGAGGATCCAAATGGCGGTTATTTCAAAAAACATCTTGCTCGCATTCCAGATTACATGGTTAAGTTGAAGATGGAATGAAATGCAGGTTGGTAGATATGAATTATTTTTTGTAAGCAAGGAAATCATACTATTTCGCAAACCACAATGAGTTCAGAAATAGGATATCTTTTACACTTAATGCGTGTTTGTAAAATAAAAATCTAGCCCTTTCCTATTCTGAAATTGGAAAGTATTTGTCGTTGAATTGCAGAGTTTTGGAAGTCAAGCATGGGATACTAGTTTGGTCGCGCTATTGGCCAGTGAGATGAACAATGAGATATCAGATACTCTTAGAAAAGGACATGACTTACAAAAATCTCAGGTTGGTGTTTAAATCATGAGCATAACAGCTCTTCACATGGAGCCAATTAATAAGTGATTTTTGCTAGTGGTTGATACAACTCAGGTGATTTTAAAGGGATGTATCGGGCATATCTCAAAAGGATCGTGGACTTTTTTCAGATCAAGATCATGGATGGCAATTATCTGATTGCACTGCTGAAGCACAGGTATTCTAACTATTCAATGAAATAAGATTCCAACTTCTTGTAATTACTGAATGGTAAGATGATGATGCTAGAAGATTTTCCTGATATCTTTTAATTTTTGTTTATCTAGTGCTGTTTCACTTCTCTCACAATGCCTTCCAAATTAGTTATGAGGCAATGGAACCTGCACGACTGTATGATCCAGTGAACGTTATTCTTTCCGGCAGGTAAAAACTGAGAGATGTGTCCTAATATCATTAGTCATTTAATCTGAAGTTGTCTGCTGCCTGTACAAAAATTCCAAGAGAAACCTATATCTTACACCCAATAGAGAATCTAATACATGACTACCCGTGTTATAAATTCATCTTTTCTGAATTTAGTCATTTATCATTTGGCTCATATATTTTAATATTGAGATCCATTTTAAACCAAAATTGCAGTAGAGCAAAATGGGGGTTTATAGCATGGGAAACCTGCAGGGGCCTCAGAATATTGGTAAGTAAAATAATTGTTTTAGTTTGAGATTCACGATGTAGAAACTTTATCTATCTGCTTCATTTCAAGGTTGTTGGGAAACCTTCACTTTCTATAGTCATCCAAAACCTGAATATTTAACTTTCTTGTTCTGTTTATTCACTGACAGTTGCTCAACTTACTGAATTTTTTGCTGACATTGTCATTGAGTATGAGTAAGATTTTGTCTCTAGTTTCTCTTTCCCTTAGCTTTTTCCCATTGTTAGTCTCCATTTTACTATTCATACTAATTACATTTCAATCCAGGTATGTTGAGTGCACTGGCTCATCAATCCAAGCACTTGTTCTAGTTTAAAAGCTATACCCTAGACAATCAACCACGGAGATTGAAAATTTCATTGATAATGCTGTTAAATATTTTGATGATGTACAGAAGCCTGAAGGGTTCATGGTATATGTTATTTCTCTTGGTGAGCCATTGAACTTTCTGCTCTATCGATACATATGACATGATTAACAGTCAACAGGTATGGTTGTTGGGGTGTGTGCTCCACATATGCTTCCTGGTTTGCTCTTGGAGGGCTTGCTGCAGCAGGAAAGAGTTACAGCACCTCTGCAACTGTTCAGAAGGCATTGAATTTCCTGTTACGAACACAAAGGTCTGATGGTGGTTTAGAGAAAGCTACTGTTCTTGTCCTGACAAGGTAATGTAAATACTAAAAAGCTACGAAAAACAACAATAACAACATATCCGTCTTAATTTGCATCGTTATTATTGTTATATATGCTATGTTGCTCAGAATGTCACTTTGCAAGGCAACAGGAAGAAGCATTTCTGGACATAATCGTGCTCCATTTGGCACTGTTTCACCTAATACTGAATAGTTTAAGTCAAGTTTTCATTGATGCGCACTTTTACCCTTTAAAGAAGAGGAGGAAGTATAAAGATGACAGGAAAAGATAAGTGTGACTTAGTTTTGGATTTGATCAAACAGGTATACAGAGCTTGGAAATAGATCAATCAAATCTGTACAAACCGCATGGGCATTGATTCACTCTGGCCAGGTTAATTCCTGGTTACTATCAGTAAATGCTATAATTTATTCTGGAATCAGAGTAAATTTTACCAAGTTTCCTATTTGGAGAGGTAGATAGAGATCCAAGGCCCCTTCACCATGCAGCAAGGCTGTTGATTAATTCTCAGATGGAAGATGGTGACTTCCCTCAACAGGTAATTACTCTGCAAATTAAGAAAAGGAAACCAAAGGAGAAGAAGATTCTTCGACCGTTAAAAGAACAAGTTGTTGAAAGTATTGGAACGAAATAAACTGGATTTGGAAAACAAAACGGACATAAGAAGATTCATATAACTCAAACAATTGCATTATGTAGCATATAGAAATATATTTTCCTAAGAAATAATCTAGTTTTTATTGTTTTTTGTGTTAATCTAGAGGTCTGATTACGGATTCATGTGAATCTAATAATTTTGCGCATATCCTATATATAAATTAAAAAAATCTCTAAATATTTACCTTTGAACTCGGCTTTTATTATAATATTAATTTAAGGTTATTGCAGGTGAATCTATAAATTTCAAATCTTTGAATACATATCTATAACTCTACCAAACGCGAATTATTAGTCACATGAATCCAAATTAGCCGAAAACACGAGCACTAGTTAAGTGAAATAGTTAAAATGTAAAAGACATAGTATTATTGAAAACTTTAATTGAACAAATTTAGTAGAATTCAACTTTCCAACTTGCAACTAAGGCACGCTATCTCACTAATTAAATATATGTTAATATGTTTCGACTCATTAATACTTGCTATAAATAAAAAACAGTTCCAATCAAATTACACATCAACATTGTGACAATAATAACATGCTATTCAAATTGCAACTTACAAATGTGGTTAATATGTAAATATGAGGTTAATGCATATTAAGAAAAGACATTTATATATAATTTTAATCAAATGGACATATATGGAGGAAGCAATATGGGGGAAAAAATAAATATTACTTTAGATTCCAAGAAGGCATTAGTAGATTTCCAAATCTATGTTTGCTCCAATAAATATAATTTATACAATTTGTTGGAAATATTTTTTAATAGTTTTTACTTTTCTTGAGGATTTAGTCAAGCTAACACTTATGATTAACAATACTTCTCCTGCTTTCAAAATAAGTGGTGTTTAATCTTTTGATTTTGTTTCAAAATAAGTGGTGTTTTACCTAATCAAGAAAACATTAATAATATTCTTCCAATTTTACCCTTATTTAAATGAAGAGAGTTTTATATAATCAAGAAAATATTAAAGAGTTACATCTTTCTCAAGATATTTATTAGGGGTAAATAGGTAAAAATTAATTTTTTCTTCTAGAGATAAGTAATTTTTTTTAAGTGAGGAAATTATCACTTTTGAATGTAGAGAGTACTAATTACTTAAGTCCTAATTTGGTTTGAATTTTCTCTTTTTCCCTTTCCAATGGTATCATTCATTAGGTGTTACATTTAAAATCAAATATTTGTATTTTATTTTATGGCCAAATTTACTTGAGACATTGAGATTTAACTACTCTCTCTTCAAAATTGCACTTATTGTAAAGTAAGTAACTCCTCACTTGTAATTGTCAATTAGAGATATTAATTAATTAATAATAACGTACAATTCCTCAATATCCTTTGTTTTACCTTATTGACATCCAAAGTAGAAAGTAAAATCTTATTCAATATTAACTAATTCGAGTATCTTAATTACGAGTTAGGTGCACGTTGAATATATTTATGTTGAAAATTACGTATAAGGACGGGGTCATACTTCATAGAGAGATCTCAACCTATGTACTAACAAAAATTGAATCGTAATCCCACGTCATAAAATTTGTAACTTGAGTTTATCGCTCAACTCCCAACCCCAATCTCCCACCCACCCCATGTTGTCGTCTCCTGTGTTCTTTCTCTTAATGAAATATATCAATTTCCATGTACTTTAACGATAAGAATGCTACCATACGATGTATGAGTTAGATGCATGTCCCATACATTTATGTGGGGAATTAGGTATAAGAATAGGTCCATACTCCATGTAGTTTTGAATCTATGCGCAAATAAGAGCTGAACCGTAATTTCGTGTCATAAGATTCCTAAGTTGAACACCGCCCCTCCCTCCCTCCTCTTTTGATAGAATATATCAAATATTTAAACTTTAATTTTGATCGTATTTTATATCGAACGTCCCATCCTAAAAATAATGAATATTCATATGTATTTATAATCTTTATAATAATTAATCACATATATGATTGGAAAAATTGCTGGAAAATTTGAGTCGTCATCATAAACATAATACACTTGAAAATATGATCCTTTTTATTTTTTACGAAATTTTTTGAATAGTCACATCATATTTTTCTAATAATTACGCAGCTGCAAATATGGACTTAGTCAAAAAAGTAAAAAGCAAATGCTTAAGGACCAGCTTTTTCATTTGACTTTTTTATATCTTAAAATTTTCTGAAAAGTGAAAAAGTAGTTTTAAATTTTAAAAAATACAAATACAACAACAGTTCATATATTTGAGGATAGTATATTTCTAAAAAATAATATAAATATAACATATTTTTTTTATTTTTTTTATGTTTTTTCTTTTTTTTCAAATAATTAAAGATTATATGTTGGAATTCAAATTAAAATTTATTCAATAATTATATTAAAAATATTATAACACTATTACCCTTTAATAAATAAAAACTGATAATATATAGTGATCTAACTTAACTTTATTCAAAGAATGCACAAAACAAAAAATATATTATAATACAATATTAGTGATTATTTTTATGACTCTAAACACCATACTTTCAAAGTCATCCTATGAAAGGACAAGTGGTTGGGTTATCGCAATAAGATTCTTTTGTCTTGTTTTTACCTAAGATGACTATAATCTTGTCTTTTTCATTTCTTATATGCTACAATTTTGTTTTTTTTTTTTCTCTAAAGATATTTTTGAAAATTACAAAATTTAAAAATTTCAAAAAAGAAAAAATTAAAAATATTTTTAAAAAAACTTCTATTATAATAATTTTGGCAACTTTTTTTACATTTTATGATGGAAAATATACTGACCAAATTAATATAGAGGTCTGGGATGATTTAAAACACACTATGGTTGAATTTTTAACACATGACAACAGATTAGTTATCAACAGATTAAATACTATAATTATTTTATAAATGACTTAATTAAATAAATATATTTTTATTCCGTCAGTGCATAAAAAAAAATTCTGCTTGATTTGTATGAAGCTGGGCGCATAGTCGTATACATTTTGCAAAATTTATATAGACATTTCTGTGATTATTAAAAATTTGTGATAATATTTGTTAATAATTACAGAACTCATAAGTAAAGAAGATTGTGATCTAGAATTTATGAATTTAAAATTCTAAATTTATATTTATTTGTATCTGAGTCAATTATAAATAGAAGAGACGTATCTTTCTTTCTTCTTTTTTCTTTTTTCCTGAAACAACTACATTATATTACTTGTCTTACATGCATGTTCAAATATAGGTTTGCATTATTTACAATCCAACTTGATATGTGTGTGTGAGAGACAGACATATATATATATATATGAAGTAAGATAATATTGTTGTTTCTGAAAAGAAAAAAGAAAGAGATACATTTTTTGTATTTATTGACTTGATATATGTGTGTGTAAGATATATTTATATAAAAGACATTATGAAGTAATGTAATATTGTTATCTTCAAAGAAAAAGAAAGAAACATACACGCCTCAGATCCATCACTTTTCGATATATATATATATATATATATATATAATGCAGATACATGTATAATGGGGAAGATAATTGCCAGAACTATATCTACCTTAAAAGATAAAGAGAGCTATTTTCGATAAACAATCGACTCAAGAATAAAATAATTCAAAGGGCTCAAAAATAATATTTTAAATTAAAAAAATAGAGAAGAAGAAGATAAACCAGTAGATGGCATCTCAACCATCATAGTGACATAAAAAATAAAAAGTAATAAAAATTGTATATAAATAGCTGCACAAAATAAATTCACTTTTTCCCACACAAACATAATTTCTTTTTCTTTTAATACCAAACTTTGTGGTACTTTTGATATTGCCGTTTGCTCTCCATCATAAACACTTTGGTGAGTCTTAACAGAAACAAATCTCTACCAGAAATTCATTTCATTCCTTTTACACTTTTTAACACCTTTCAGCACAAACTCCTCTTATTATTTAAGTGAAATTTTCACTCATTTCTTTTCCATATATATCCAAGAATAATAACTTTACATATACATAATCCTAGCAGGTATAGTATTAGTCTTTCCCTTCTTTGATCACTTCATTTTCAGTTTTTTTTGCATGAAACAAATGGTTTGATTTGATGAAAATGGGGGTGGTAAGAGGGATCAGGAATGCTTTTGTCATGCTATTTTTAGTATTTTATCATGCCTTCTTCATTTTTATTTCTTTGTCGCATCAGCTTCTTTTGTTTTCTTGAGTCGAGGATCCATCGAAAACAATCTCATCTTCGGCGTAGTTAAAGTGAAGATATGGGTAAGTGACCACACTCCCCAAAACCCTACTTGTGAAATTACACCGCATGTTGTCGGATGAGAGAGGTCTGGGCGGGAGATAAGGCGTGCAAGTACCCATTCGAACCTCCTTCTTTTTTGGAAAATCACCCGATTGTTACTCATTTTTCTCACCTCATTCCACAAGGAGAATCAACAGGTTCCCCTTATCCTCCAACGTGACTCAAACCTCAAACCTATCGGTTGATAGTGAAAGCGCTCAACCACTTGAGCAGTTCTATATACACAACTATACAAGTTGTTCTTCTTCTCTATACATTTTTTTTTTTTTAATGTATGTATATATAAATAGATAATGAACTCTTTGGTGAAAATCATGTCTGCAATCATTGTCAGTGGAGGTAGTTCAAACTTTTTTTTTCATTATATAAGAGATCATGAAAAAGCAGGGGGAGGGAGGAGGGTGACTTCTTAATGTATTACTATACTGTAAATTTTAATGACGTAAAATATTATATTAATATATTCACTAGCTCTAATTTTACAAAGAGTGAGAATTGAACTAACACCTATTGTAATCCGCATTTAAACAAAATTTTGATAATATAAGATATCTTGGACATATTCTAAATTTATTTACTTTATTTATTTATTTTAAAGCTAAAGGTAGGAGAAAGAAATTATGATGTGGAAATTGAAGATTGCTGAAGGGCAAGATGGGCCATATTTGTACAGCACAAATAACTATGTTGGACGGCAAACGTGGGAGTTCGACCCAAAAGCTGGAACAACAGAAGAACGGGCCAAGATCGAAGAGGCCCGTCAACAATTTTGGAACAATCGGTATAAAGTCAAGCCCAGTAGTGATCTTGTTTGGAGAATGCAGGTTCATAATTATCTTTTTTATTTTATTTATTTTTTTTTGAAAATTAAAATAGTAAAATTAGTCCATTAAAATATAATTGAAAAATACACAAAATATTCATCTGGACTCATTTAATTACTTCTTTAGAAAACCTATATACATATTAATAACATAAATTACCCACACTAATCAAAATAATTAACAAAAAGTAAAATAAGAATTCCTTCCATAAAAATTTACTTGACAACAGCTTAACATATCAAGTGTACAATAAAAATACTGATAATTTTATAAGTAGGTTTAAAAAGGATAAAATATATATACAAATCTTATTCTTATTTTTGGGATAGAGATGCTTTTTCCGGTTGACATATTAAGTGTCCGAATGAAGAAGGAAGAAAATAGGGAAACAAGAAAATTTCGCTACTTCCTCCATCTCAATTTAAGGACACAATGACTTAACAATAAAATTTAATAAAGAAAAAAGAAGATATTTTAAATTTATGATCTAAAATAAACTTTAAACATTTATGTAGAAAAGTGCAAAAATTACATAAATTTATAATTATCAAATTTAAAATTTTAAATTAATTAGAATTTTAATTTTATGGATTTTTTTTGTATTTTGGAATTTTTTAAAAAAAAAAAACCACAAAATTGAGACAGGAAAATAATTGTTTAATAAAATCATCGACAAAAGTAATAATAGAAGATTCCTTGTAATAATTTTTTGACAAGATAAAAATATTAGCGAACTGTTATTAAATTCATAAAAATATAAAAAAGTAAATAATTAGACTCAATTAAGCAAGAAGTAATTTAAAAATAACTAATTTTTTAATTTTAAATATGATATATAAAATTAGTATTTGTTTAAAAAATATTTTTATAAAATTTATTTTCGTTTATAAATAAAAATAAGATTTATATGAAGAAAAAAATATGAAAAAGATGTCCAATGGAAGAAGACTAAAAAGGAAGTCTATTAGAGGAAGACCCTAATAGATATCATCTAATGTTTGACTTCAAGTAGCTAATATTATTTACACCATCCGCTTTAATTTCAGTTTATCTCGATTTTAATTTGATATGGAGTTTCAGAAAGTTAAAAATCTTTTGAATCTTGTGACCTTAAATTAAAGATGCATAGGATATATAAAAATATACTTTAATCTTATACTTCCTCCGTTTCAAAAATAAGTTCACGATTTTATCAGCCGTGGACACACCGCTTACGAAAACAATGCATTCCTAAATAGAAAAATATATTTTTATCCATTTAGCAAAGTTACTCCCTAATAAATATCTTCGAAAAATATAATTCTTTAATATTTTCGATTATATAAAACTCTCTTCACTTAAATAAAGATAAAATCGAAAAGAACGTTGTTAATGTCTTCTGATTACTTTATTTTGAAAGAAAATTAATGCTAAAACAATACTTATTTTAAATTCAAGGAGTAGTTCTAAATAAGCCATGTGAAAGTTATTTTTTTTTTCTAAATGGACTGAAAATGGAAAATAAGGCAAATAAATTGAAACAAAAATATTAATCTAAATTCTGTGTGTTTTGAGTACTCTTTATCTTATCCCAATTTACAGTTTCTTGGAGAGAAGAATTTCAAACAGAGAATGGTGCAGTGAAAGCAGAAGAAGGAAGAAATTAACCATGAAACTGCCACAACTGCATTGCATAGAGCTGTTCATTTCTTCTCAGCTTTACAGGCCAGTGATGGTCATTGGCCTGCTGAAAATGCTGGTCCTCTCTTCTTTCTTCCACCTCTTGTAAGTAATCTGTACGCAAAGCATTTAACGTTCGTGCTGGGTCAGAGAGACTCATTCTCCAACTTTGTAACATATATCTGATAACTTATAGTAAAAGTAATTACAAATAATTTTTATAAAGTTGAATATCTATGACAAGTATCACAATAATAATTGGTAACCTATCTCAAGTTCACCAATGCAAAAAAAAAGAACTTTGAATTGATGCAAGATTTAACTTGATGGATTCGTGCTTAAAGTAATTAGTACGAAGTCATTTTAGTTGTATGATTATGGGGTTGGTTCTAATATTTGCTGAAACTTTAGTGAGTTTTTTTCACATAAAAATCATTATTTCACGTAAAATTATTGAGTCTCCGATGAACTCGTCGGGAACCGATACACAGATGCACTAAAAGTATTTGTGCATATTTTCCTTTTCTTTGAAAAGTTGAAGCTTAGATATGCTTAAGTTAATTCTTTGCCAATTTTCTTGGGACCAAAATGCAGGTTATGTGTATGTACATCACTGGCCATCTTAATACTGTATTCCCAGCTGAACATCGTAAGGAAATTCTTCGGTATATATACTGTCACCAGGTATATGACTTAATGTTTCAATAAGTATATTGTTCTACCAAAGTTTGTTCTGCAGATTCCAAAAGAATTTTAACTTATATACAATGACGATGTGTACTAAGTTAAATTTTTTTAGCCAGTTATAGCGAGTTAAATTGGCATTACTAGACAATGTATACTATCAGCACATAGAAGTAAAACTCATTTCTAAATTGCTGACGACATTTCAGAATGAAGATGGTGGATGGGTTTGTACATAGAAGGTCACAGTACTATGTTCTGTACAGCTCTGAGTTACATTTGCATGAGGATCCTTGGAGAAGGACCAGATGGTGGCGAAAACAATGCCTGTGCTAGAGCAAGGAAATGGATTTTTGATCACAGTAGTGTCACTGCAATTCCTTCGTGGGGGAAAACATGGCTCGGTATGACTAGGATTTAACTGGCATACTCTGATCGCATACAAATTCCTATATCCTACTAGTATATTTTAACTTGTTATAACAGATAGTGGATGGTTATGGGTATATATATTGACAAGACAACCTGATATTAGTTAAACTAAGTGAATTATAATTATTCCCCATTGTCAAGTAACCTTAGTGTCATGTATGTCTTTCGCTATGTTGCTCAAACTCTTCAAAAATGTCATCATGTGCATAGCCGAGTTCTCCAAAAGTATGTATTTTTGGAGATTTGACATGGGTGCGGTAATATTTTTGGAGGGCCAGAGCAACACTGTCTCTCTTGTGCTGGAGAAATCCCCCTGTTTCAATCAGATTCTTGGAGTTTTCGAATGGTTTGGAACCAACCCAATGCCACCTGAGTTCTGGATTCTTCCATCCTTTCTTCCCATGCATCCAGGTTGGTCAATTTATTTTATTCCTCATGCATTTATCAGTACATATCCTAAAAATTTTAGTTCATATTATAGTAGATAGTTACTTTCAGGATTTTCTATGCAACCTTTCGACCTATCTGCATTTTGACACTTCAACTTAAATGCAGCAAAAAATGTGGTGTTACTGTCGAATTAATTCATATGCCAATGTCTTATCTTATGGGAAAAGACGGTTGGTCCAATCACACTCTCATTTTGCAAATTGAGGGAAGAGTTATATGATCAACCATATGATGAAATTAACTGGAAAAAATGTGCCTATGTATGTGCAAAGGTATGACTATCAAAGATCGTTTGATTATCAAGATTAGAAAAACAATCCCGACATAAAGTTTGGCATTATTTTATCCCTGTGTAACTTTTGTCACTTTAATCAAATAAGTCCACAGTGTTGTTAGTGTCTACATATACCATCTTCTACAAATGCTCAAAACATAAACTGACTGCTGCAGGAGGATCTCTATTACCCTCTCATCCATTAATTCAAGATTTGATGTGGACAGTCTCTACATATGTACCGAGCCTCTATTGACTAAGCAGCCTTCAATAAGCTGAGAAATAAAGCCTTTGGAAGTTACCATGAAACACATACACTATGAAGACGAGAATAGTCGATACATCACCATTGGATGTCGAAAAGTATGGCAACTAATTCGCTTTTGAACAGATCACAAAATTACCTGCATTTTCTTAATGACTTCTTAAGTTTGATCTAACACTCGGATGGTGTAGGTATTGTGTATGCTTGCTTCTTGTTGGGTTGAGGATCCCAATGGCGATTATTTCAAAAACATCTTGCTAGGATCCCAGATTATCTATGGGTAGCTGAAGATGGAATGAAAATGCAGGTCGGTAGATCTGAATTGTACTATTTCACAAACCACAATGAGATAAGAATAGGATATCTTTTATAGTGAGCGCGTGTTTGTTACTGAAATAGAGGAGTATTTGTCGTTGAATTGCAGAGTTTTGTAGTCAAGAAATGGGACACTGGTTTTGCTATTCAAGCACTATTGGCCAGTGAGATGAATGATGAGATAGCAGACACTCTTAAAAAAGGACATGACTTTATAAAACAATCTCAGGTTTGGATGTTAATTCTTTCTATTCAACAACGCTTTCAAAAGACGGTTTCCTTTCAGCTAAGCCTTACAGTGTAAGCGACTCTCGTTAGGTGAAGGACAATCCTTCTGGTGATTTTAAAGGGATGTATCGGCATATCTCAAAAGGATCGTGGACTTTTTCAGATCAAGATCATGGATGGCAAGTGTCTGATTGCACTGCTGAAGGATTGAAGGTATCTACATTTTCCATGTGATAAAATTTCAACTCTTTGTAGTTCCTGAAAAATGGTAAATTTGCCTGATATCTTCTTGATTTTTGTTTCTCTAGTGCTGCCTTCTCTTCTCAATGATGCCTTCTGAATTAGGTTGGCGGCTAAATGGAACCAGAGCGACTGTATGACTCGGTGAATTTTATTCTTTCATTACAGGTAAACACTGAAAATTTTGTCCTCAAATTATTAGTCATTTTCTGCTTTTACATATACACTTCAGAGAATCATATCTTAAAGCAATAATAAGATCCATTTTAAAACAAAATCGCAGAGCAAAAATGGTGGCTTAGCAGCATGGGAGAGCCTGCAGGGGCCTCAGAATATTTGGAGGTAACTTTTTCTGCTAAGTAAAATAATCATTTGAGTTCGAGAATCACAATATAGGAATCATTTTGTGCTAAATCTCAAGGTTGTTAAACCTATTCTATAACTTTCTTGTTCTGTTTTATCATTGACAGTTGCTCAATCCTACTGAATTTTTCGCGGACATTGTCATAGAGCATGAGTAAGATCACTATAGTTCCTATCTTTCCCTTTTACCGTTAGTCTCCATTTTACAGCTTGACACTGATTAAATGTCAATCCAGGTACGTCGAGTGCACTGCCTCATCAATTCAAGCACTTGTTCTGTTTAAGAAGCTGTATCCTGGATATTAGAACAAAGGAGATTAACAATTTCATTGATAATGCTGTTAGATACCTTGAAGATGTACAAATGCCTGACGGTTCATGGATATATTATATTAAATCTTTCGAGCTCTTCTGAACTTACAACATATAGTTCGAGCAATATATGACAATTTAGGTAATCATGTTAACGGTATGTAACTGGTGTGTTTCACATATGGTTCCTGGTTTGTTTTTGGAGGGCTTGCCAGAAAGCAAAGCATGCATACGAATGCTAGTAAGTCCACAGTAAACTGTGTAGCTGTTCTAGAGGCGTTGAATTTCTGCTAAGAAATCAAAGGTCCGATGGTGGCTGGGGCGAAAGCTATCGTTCTTGCCCGACAAGGTAATTCCAAAAGCAAGAAAAGCTTACCTCCGGTCGCATATTACTTGTCAATTTATAAAACCAAGATAGAATTAATTAAAATTTTCATGTTGTCCTTAAAATTAATTCTTTTTGGAAGTATAAATATCTCTAAAGTTCCAAAAAAAAGCTTCTTCATTTGTTAATCTTGATACTGATGGATAAGACACATAAATAGAGTGTATTGAAAAGAGTCAAAGGGTAAATAAGCAAAAGTAATTCCTTCTTGTTTATGATTTCTTAAGGGGTGTGTAGAAAGGAAAGTGGACAAGTAATATGGGACGGCAGAGGGAGTACCTAATTGTTAGCCCTCCTTTTATGCAGTGTATAAACTTCCCCGCTCTTTCTTAGGAATGCTACAGTGAAACTATCACCCATGCTAAAATAGTTTGCTATATTAACTCAACAAATCTGCATTTCAACTGTTATTCAAAACAACTAATATTCAAGAAAAGTTTTCACAAAGACAGAGTATTTAACTTTTCATTTGATATATACTTAACCCTTTATTACTTTTAATAACCATTTATATACCATTTTAACCGAAAAATGTGTCTATGTTGACCCTGCGCTACGATTTTTTCTCTCTTTCTCCTTTGGAACTTTAGTTAGATGACAGCTTTGTATTTGATCAAAGCAGGTATATAGAGAACTTGAAACAGATGACTCAAATCTTGTACAAACTGCATGGGCACATGGGATTGATTCACTCTGGCCAGGTAAATTCATTGTTCCTAGTAGTAAAATGCTAATTTATTCACCATCATAGTAAAAAAAATTCCCTTGTTCAAGATTTTATTTACCAACTCTCACTTGAACAGGTTGATAGGAGATCCGAGGTCCTCACCGTGGCAAAGCTGTTGATTAATTCCCAGATGGAAGATGGTGACTTCCCACAACAGGTAATCTGCAAATTACAAGCTAAACAGGGGGTTATTTGACTTAAAAGATCAAATCATATTGAAATGAAATGAACGGGATTTAAACAAAACGGATAGAAGATTCATATAGTCGATACTAACTAGTTTAGGATTGAGTTGCATTTGATTGATATTGATAGTTAAAGCTTAAAAGCTCTTTTCAAACTATCAAAACTATAAAGGCAAATGGGTCACTAAAGCTCTCTCTATGCGCGGGGTTCGGAAGGGCCGAGGCTGGGCGATCTATCAGACGTAGCCTTACCTTGCAATTTTGTAAACGAAATAGACATTATATGTGACTACTTTTGACCGAATTTAAGAAAAGAAATATTTATTAAAACTTGTTGTATAAAAACAAGCGACAAATATTTGTGTTGCTTTAAATCATCTCATTAACGATGAAATAAGAAGTTTAAGCTAAATTATTTCTAAATATAGAAAGATATCATTATTTTTGTGACAGACTAAAAAGAAAAGTGCATCACATAAACTCTGGTTAGGGAATATTAAGTCTGTCTTATCATGGTCTACTACAAGTTTTTGCGCAGCACTGCCCCCAGCTCTTGGGGTGGTCTTTAATTTTTGCCCATCAAATTGGTGGTTTTTAATTTTATCCCTTTAATGTTTTAAGTAATAAAAAATGGGATAAAAATACCCCAAATATTTTTTTTTAAAAATCTCAAAACAAATAAAATTCAGAAGTCAAAAAAAAAAAAATTCACAAGACATAATTTAGCCTTGCATGGGCAAAAGGCTCCGCAGGCTCGAACTTGTGCCCTAAGGCATATTTTATGTTATTGAACTCGTGTCGATGGACAGAGTTCATGCAATTGATTTTCCAGCTCTTTAGGTACAATTTTCAATTGCATGAACTTCTACCAATTAGTCACAAGTTCATGTTACTTGACTTATGCCCGATAGGCATAACTTCATGTAATTAAACTTATGCCTAATAGGCACAAGACACAAGTTCAATAACATGAATTTATGCCTACCAGATATGATAAGTCATGTTACTTAACTTATACCTACCGGCATAAGGGTATAACTGGGCAAAACTTATGCCTTGAGATTTTATTTTTGGTTGTTAAGGCATTTTGACCACTTTCTTGTCACTTAAAGTGTCAAGGACAAAAATTAAAGATCACCTCAAAAATAGGGTATCGTAAGCAATGATCCGTCTAGTATGATGTATGTGTTAGGCTTATAATAGGAACTCTGTTATGAGCAAAGCATGGTATTTAAGTGGAAAAAGATGTGGGTAGTGGTGGTGGTGTGGCGGCGGGAGTCCTTTATTTACTGAATTTCCGAACCTTGCGCCGTTGGCTATCGGAAATTTCTCTGTTATAAAAAATCAGTCTTGTATGAAAAGATTGCTATTTATCTTACTTGTGTTTGATATAATATGTGCAGGAAATTACTGGAGTTTTCATGAAGAACTGCATGTTGCATTATGCAGCATACAGAAATATATATCCATTGTGGGGTTTGGCAGAATACCGCAAAAATGTCCTTAAAGAAATAATGTAATTTATTTGTTTGTTGTGTTGATGTAAAAAAAGTCAAAAACCATAGCCTAAGTTACAAATTTTGTATGCATAATTTGTGAATAAAGAAAATAAAACTGCTCTTTGTTTCCCATTTCCTTCCTCTTTTGTGCTTCCAAATTTATCGCCAAAAGGTACGGTGGAATGTTAAAGGTTCACTTGGAGAAATTCTGAGATGTTACCACAACAACAACAACAATAAATTCAAGCAGGTATTCTCACAAAGTGGGTCCGGTAATAAAGATAATGCTATATTTTATCTTACCTCAAAGATAAAGAGATTATTTCGATTGACTTAAAAATTCAAAATTTTACCGTCTTGAATATTAGAAGACTTTGTCAATTTTTGAAGTAATTCTGCCACCAGCACCTTTAGGGCAATGTATAATGAAGTACCGCTACCATCAAGAGTTGTGGGTTATGAATAAGGATCTATTTCATCCCTAACTATAAAAGTCTCGGGACGGCTTTTAATTTGAGTTAAAATGTGAAAGAATATTATAGTAGGGATTGCTTTTCTTCTTTAACGGCACAGGCAAACACGAGTAAGACCTATTAAAGAGGATAGTCTTGAACTTTTAAACTCAGCTCGTGTGGATAATACTTCAAGATTTACATGTTTTGTCCCATGGGCAACAACTTTGATTTTGGACTCTTGAAGTTTGCCCGTGGGATAGCTGTGAGTCAAAAGTTCAAGACAATCTATTTTCAAGATCATTGAGTGTAATTTTCTGTGATAAAAATTCAAATTAGTTGGAGTTTCACTACAGAAACCAAACATCGAATAGGGAATTTTAAAAAATGTACAGTGAGGCGGAAATTACTTGTGGATAGTGAAATGTTCACCCTTTATATCCTAAAATATAGACAAATTATAATTTAACTTTGAATATGAGCAAGGTGTTAACCTTCAATTTATCCTTCCATTGTGAGTTCACAAACTTAATGAACTATTAACTATTAAATAAATATTACCCATATATTATAATTATCGCCGAGGATATATAGAGTAGCATGTAAAGCTAATTTTCGGATATACTTGGACTGCTAGGAACTAAATCATCAAATGTTTAGTTAATGCTCAGCAATATTTTTTATTCACAAGCAAATTAATGTTCGACAACGGAAAGTCATCTTTGAAACATATTTCATGAGATTTCAAAAATAGTAATTCGAATGTAACATATTTTCTATGTAAAATAATAAAAGATATACTTTTAAATTAATTGAGGATTTAATATACTTAGATTAAGGAAACCTAATAATGAATAAATACAATTAAATTATTTGATTTGATGGTGGTGTGTATATATATATATTTGGATTTTCCACCTTGTGTCTGCAGTTTGCCGGGTTCAATTATTTTCGATTTGCACATCGGGAAAATCTACTTTGAATTTTGTTGTATTTGTATCATCAAATCCATTGGTAACCACAGTGGCGTAGCCAAAGGCAGTAAAAGGTGGTCATCCCAACACCCTTCTATTAAAATTATAATATTTATTAATATTATGCAAGCATGCATTAAAAATTATTTCTATAAATATTTATTAAATCTCGGAATAATCTAATAAAATTTTGACTTCACACTAAAACGACAAAATCCTTGTGTAACAACCGATTTGATGTATTGCATCTTTACTCATTTTTCTTCTCTATTTTGTTTCTACTTATTACTCTTGTTTCATCTTAATTGCTAGGATAAAATTTACATTTTAATAATTTTATTTTTATTTTACGTAATCTTTTATAATATTTCTATCCCATATTCTATTTTTTTTAATAGATTTACTCTTCAAATTATAATGCATGACATTATATAATAAAAATAATATGACCCTGGTCTAAATATTTTAAAAAGAGTGCAACAATAGAGCAATACTTACTGCTCCAACGCCACCTTTGGTGGTAAATACTATATAAATTTGCTCCCACATCAGCAATGCGGTCATGGAAAATCATTTTCTCAACTTTTTAATTTATTTTGCACCTTTTATTGTCATCTAGAGATTATCATCAATGGCGAAAAACCCTAATAATCCGCCATTGATAAAGGCTGTGAAAGACGGCGGCACTGCAATTACTTCTTCTTCGTCGTCTCAGAGGGAAAGTAAACCCCGTTGATCTGCTGTTCGATGTTATAATCATTATCTCAATAGATTGACAATGAAATCTCTTTCAATTCCGATTGGTCTGGTAGATCGTGGCGTGCTCTGGTTATCCACACGCGAAATCGCCATTTTATTTCAATCCAAGTTTCTGATAAAAGTACACTGAGGAGGAACACTGATTTTTGGAAACCCTGCTCCGACGTGATTTGTAGATTTAAGATTCCGATTGAATTGCAATCCCTAGACCATGCTATTGAAGCCTGTTAATGGAATACTTGCATTGTGGACCCTTATTGTCTCATGTTTCTTATGTGTACTTGTGGAACCCTATAACTAATGAATTCAAAGCTTTGCCTAAGCCAATTGTTCAAATGGGATTTGTTGTTGCTGCTTTTGGCTTTGGATTTGTTCCTAGCACCTATGATTACAAAGTAGTGAGGGTAATTAAACATGAGAGGAAATCCGATTCGCGAGTTGAAATTTACTGCTGAATCGGAATTCTGAAACGGGTTAGGAATTCGTATTGGAATAGTGAAATCACTGGAAATGAGAAAGATGAGACTCTTTGGACGCGTAGGAGCCATTCCCAGGGGTGATAGATTCGCACTGGTGATTTTACTGTTGATCTGGAGAAAGAAGCATTGCACACTAGATCATAGTGACGTGTCATCTGAACTCCCCTTTGTCGAAAATTACACCGCATATAAGGTTAAAATTACTTTTCTTTAAAATGTAAATATGGGATAGACGTAGAATTTCTGTTTCATCATGTGTTTACTTTTATATTTTGAATCTCCTTAGGTTCCTCCACGGTATATATGATATCTCTTGCGAATTCCAGGATTCAGCTTATTTTGACTTTGAAAATGACTCAACGACTGATATGGCTTATTTTATCTAACAGAAGGGAAGAATTGTGGTAGCTCAATCACTTGGAGCAATGGAAACAGATGCTATATTGTTGACGCTCCTGAAGATGATCTGATTCTATGCCATAGGGAATATGGCAGGACACATCAGTCACCTTTAGGTGCAGATCATCAACAACATTTGATTTTCTGGGAGCCTTGTTTCACTCTCTACAGAGATCACGATGATCTTGGCAAATAGGTTGGAATACTTTTTGAATCTTCTTGGTAATTTTTAGATTTTTTGAGTTATATGCACTGACTGCGTAAAATCTTTTTACACTCGCTCGGTTCATAGTACTTATATTCTTTGCGTTTTGCTTTTTTGTTCGCAATTGTTGCTTGTGCATAGTGAAAAGCACATGGCATAATAAGGCCTTTGAAGAGCAAAATTTTATATTGAGTAAGAAGCTTTTAGTAGAGTGTTGTCTGATGGTAGATGTAAGTATAATGATCAAGAATGGTAAAGAGTGGTTCTTTTGGAAATCTCTAGTCAAGTGAGACTGGTTGTCATTATTTTTCTTGAAGTTTTCCAAGTGCCAATAAGCATCATCAGGATTGGATTGAGGCTTTTCAGATGTTTCTTTTACCCCTCCTCACAAGCTCTTATTCTTTTTTGTTCCTTTGTTGGATTGGAGGATGCCACTTATCCGGAATAGGGAATCCCTCTTTTCTGGGCCGCTTTGGGATAATGATAATCGAGAAACTTTTAGCACTTCTTGATGATTGTACATACTTTAGTTGGTTAAATGCTCCATTCAAAATATAAATAATTTGTTGCATGGTCTGTTGTATTTACATATAGAACGTGGCACTTCTTAATGACGCTTCAATCCCACTTTCTAACAGAGGGGTTAAACTGCCCAATTTAACGGAGGGCAAAATTGTCCCTTTATGAACAATAGAGGGGCAATTTTGACCCTTTACCAATTTTCAAAACAAACTAATATGTGTCTAATCCAACATGTACATAAAGTACACTCTCTTGACCATTTATTTTAGTAAAAAAAAGTGGTCAAATACACGAGCGGCCCTTAATATTCACTTCAAATGTTATTTTGATACTTTTATTTACCTTTATATTATCAGGCATTTTAACCTTAACGAAGTATACCTATTAAACACAATATATGCTAACATAATGTGTCACATTCATTACCTTCTTTACACGTGCGAAATTGAACTAAATCAATATTTTTTCTTTTAAAAACATTTATTTCCCATTGTCATCATGACACCACCAACCTTCCGGGCAGGGTCAACACCTTAGGCTTAACATTGTAATATCGATGTCACGCCTCCTCAAGCGAACATTATGATATTAGCGTTGGCTTCAAGCATGACATAAGAGGCGCATGTGGCGCGAATGAACTGGACATCATTGATACAATCACACCAAGATAGTGAAACACATTACAAGTGGTCAATATATGTTGACCTTAAGACTTCCATACCATATATGTCGACTCAAGCACTCATACCTCAGAACGACCATAACACCAAATCGAAAATTATCTCACTGAACAACATAAAAAGTATATTTCCGACCAATTAAATATACAATTTAGGCAAACACAATATTCCAACCAAATTGAGACAACACTTTTAAAGAAAGTTGTAATTTAACATAAATCGGGGTATTTTATTTAAAGAAAATTATAATATATTCTGGTAAACTTCCATGATATTCTGGAATGAGAATGAGAATGAGGTTAATTTCATTAATATTTTTCCTGTTCACCTTCTTCATTTTTGAACTTAGAACATTACGAAAGTTTAGTCCATCATACTGTTTTTTTTTTTAAATTTAAAATATCAATATGTTTCAAACTCAAAAGAAATGAGACAACTGCAATCATTATTAAAAATACAAGAATTAGCAATAGACAAATTATGTAACTAAATAGTAAAATTCATTGCTAATTTGGAGATAAGGGGAGGAGGAGAAAGAGAAGGAGGGCGGGGGGGGTTAGGGTTTATTTAGTGAGGTGTCTTTTTTCTTTTTTCTTCTTTGATGACATGTTTTTATTTAATTGGTCTTGATTTGTTACATATGAAGTAAAATGATGTCAAATATAATTAATACATACATATATACATATATACATATATATATATATATATATATATATATATATATATATATATATATATATATATATATATATATATATATATATATATATATATAAAGCAAATTTAATAAATTATTGTGGCTTTAAATTACTACCTCCATTAATAAGGATGATAATTTTACTAATATAACTCTATTAATTGTTTAAAAACATAAAATAATAATTTTTTTCACATTTTAAAATGACTTTAAGTACTAAGAGTATAATTGAAAAATACGATCGATTATCTATCAATTTCAAACTAAGAAGATTTTGGAAATAACCATTTTTAAAAAATTGACAATTAAAATGGAATGAAGGGAGTAGTCATTAGATCAAATTTTTGTCACTTTATGTATTTAGCTAAAGAAATTTATGATCATTAATATCTAAATAATATATAATTAAGCATTTTGGATTTTCAATCGAATCTTCATATTAATTTTAGAGTTTCGATTAATTTAAATTCATGCCTCATAAGGCTCATTAAGCGTAAAGCTTTCGCCACTAAAAATTTTATCATTCTAATCCTGGATTTATTAACCCAACGTTTATACATAATGCCTTTTAAAAATATATGATTATTCTGCTATATATTTCAACGACTCTATTATTAGTTTTTAAAAGATGAATTTTTCAATTAAAACTAAAATTTTAATATTTTTTAAAAGCGATGCATGTCTTTACTTTTGAATATTATTTTTCAATTTTACTTTCTTTAAAAAAAATAAAATTTCAACTAAATCAATATCCAAATCCCTAATTTGGGAAGGATTTAAAAGTGCCCCACTAGTTACCAAAATTGAAAATTCGGCCCAAAATACCCATATTAGGTCGAAAAGCCCTCTCACTGTTTGCCCTCGTGATTTCTGATTCAGACCAAGAAGAGTACACAGAGAAACAGAGAAGAACGAGAGAGAGACGAAAATGGGGTGGATCGGAGAGGCCAAAATCGGATTCTATAAAGTCATTCAGTTCAGACAACTCGTAACCCAAATATTAGTCTTGGTCTGTCTTCATCTTTGTCTTTTTTATCTCTTCTGTTTCAATACAATCCATTGAGCTTTAATATATATAATATTATGGATTCAGTTAATTTCTTGCTGGGTTGGGGTCGTTTGATTTTCACCCACTTGTGTGTTTTCCGAACCTATCAATCAATCAACTGTGCTGCTATATGTGTGTTGATCTAATTCGACCCATTTGGAGCTGACCCGTCCCAACTGATTCAGTTTCAGAATAAATTTTGACTTTTGTTGCTGGCTGTTTAAGTGTCAACTTCTGGAAAACCTCTATTTCTTTCCGATTTGGGTTTTTTTGATCAATGTATTTGATTTGACTTAGGGACTGGCTATATGTTTTTTGACCTGATTTTCAAAAATCTTTCTTTTCTCCTAGGTTGTTTGGTCGGGAGTTTAAATTAGGTTGTTTTAGGATAAGTAATTTTATCTGCTTGTGGGAATAATTTTCTGCTTTTTGATTTTTGTTTTGGAATGCACAAAAGGTTGTATCTTTTGTGTTGATTGTTTCATGGTGCATTTTCAATTTATGGTGTTTGCTTTTAGCACCAAAGAAACCAAATTAGATGTCTATTTACTATTGTTGAACTTGGTTCCAGGTCCAATGACCAAGTCTAGTTGGTCTATATAGGTTTGTCTGAGACATCCCAGAGAAGCTATGATGAAGTAGCTTCTTGTTAGTATTTATTTGGTTTCTAACTGTGTCTTGAACCATTGCTTGTTTGGTTGTGCAGTTTGCTTAGTACTAGGCTACAAGAACTTCTATAACTTGTTCTTCTTTATATAATTATTGAAATACTATGAAGTGAAGGATCCAACTTTGAAAATTTCATTGTTCGAGGTGAATTGTAGAACATGAAATAGTTGTGTTCTCTTATTAACCTATTACCTATAGGTTCACATATTTTATGATATAAGGCTGAAAGATTTAACCCAAACTGGCACATCTGCTTTAGTCAATGTAGGCGAAGAGAGAGAACTGTTTTTATGATATTAAAAGTTTTTTTTTTGGCATTAAAAGCAAGAAATAACTTAATTGTGAATGGCAAGGTTGAAGTATATCTCCATGTAAGGATATTATGAAACTTAATATTGCCCATGGGAAAAAGTGATTAGCTAAGAAACTACCCTTCAAATAATTAAATGTGCAACAGTGTATGGAACTAATGCAGATGAGAGTTGAAGCTAATTTCTATCATCTTCAATGATTTAGTGTTTAGCCTTGGCTTTGTTCCGGATTAGATGATATGAGCTAGAAAATAGTTGGACTTATAGTTTGGGATTGAGGGAATATCTAGTTGGCATTAGTTTGAAGAATTGAACTTGAAAATCAGTTTTCAAAAATTTCAAGAAGTGTTTGTTCTAGCTGTTTTTGCCAAAAGAAAGTTGACTATTTTGGGAAATAATCTCAAACTCAATTTTCAAATCTTTCAACTCAAAGTTGACTTCTTTGAAAAAGAAATTGAAGAACTGTAAACAACCTTTGAGCTATTTGAAAAACATAGTTTCAAATTCTTTAAAACATTTTTTTTTTTTTTTGGGCAAAATCAGTTCAACCGCACACTTGAAAAATTGATATTCAAACTGAGTTATTCATTTTTTCAAACAAACACTGAAACAGCCTTACATGCAGATTTTTTTTTTTTGAAACATCTTCCACCTTCTTGCTTGGTAAAAAATTTCATTATGAAATGAAATCTATATTCACTCCTTTTGTTGTGTGAAATAGTATGAAAATGAAAGTTGATGGATTCTGTTCTTTACTCTTTATCTGACCCCTTTTCACATAATCACTTTCAGGGATGATTGTTACATCAGCACTTATAATATGGAAAGCGTTGATGTGTGTAACTGGCAGCGAGTCACCTGTGAAGAAGCTCGGAAGTATGGAACCCGTTTGAGGGTGAGCTAAAGAAATTGTTCACAAGGAAAAAGAGGAGAGGAGTGGGGGTGGGGGCATGTAACAACGATAACAGCAAGCTGTAGCTGGAGTTGTTTCTACTTCTTGTTCGCGGTGCTACTCTGTTTCTTTATCCTTTGGCGAAGATTGTTTAGCAGATGTTAAAGACTAGAGGAAATTAGGATATGAAACAAAAGAAAGGGATTCAGTTTAAGATTAAAAGAAGTTTCTGGTTTATCTGGTATATCATCTAAATATGCATAATTTATGCCAGATATATCTTCTCATATACGGCTTATTGCAGAAATGG
This sequence comes from Datura stramonium, assembly GCA_018107945.1. Lineage (NCBI taxonomy): Eukaryota > Viridiplantae > Streptophyta > Magnoliopsida > Solanales > Solanaceae > Datura > Datura stramonium. The sequence goes on from JACEIK010001952.1 coordinate 172,901, forward strand.
ACTTCAGGTTTCAGTAGCAACTTGTTATTTGAAATAAATAATGAGCCTTCCTATATCAACTGCTGTGCAAAGGACCTCAACTGAGAACTCTCCTTTAACCTTTTTTCTTTTTGCACTTTAGTGAGAAGTAGAACTACTTCTTTAAAGTAGAGTGTTGGTTGCTCTTCCAACTTTGTATTAATGAAGACTGCCTACTTCCTTGCAGGGTGATATTCTTTTCTTTACATATGAGTAAGGATCCTATTCGTGCGGGAGAAATTGTTGTGTTTAATGTTGATGTAAGTAGTGCTTACCAGCTTTACCTGTTTTCTTCTTGAGTTACTTTGGCCTTTGAAATGATAAACATACACAATAAACAATATTTCTTTGTATTGTCATGTTCGCCAAATGCCAATTACTTGTAGAAGTTATTTATGTTTCCATAGATACAACTTGGCACCTTTCAACAATTCTATTTTGTCCCCACCAACAGGATAAGTACAGACTTTTCTTTTGCTAATAGTCTTTTCTTTTTTTTTGGGGGTTGGGGGTGGGGGTGGGGTGGGGTGTGTGTTTAACAGAGCTAGTAGGAATAGAAGCTGGATAGAATTGGTCTTGATGTACAAATGTTGAATTGTGTCAACCGCCCCTTGCTATAAAGGTTTATTAGAGAGGGGAATACATTTATGTATTCATCAAATTTTACATGTAGAATCTTCTCTTGGGGTCAAACGCAGAACATGATTTTTTTCTGGGGCTGACACTTAAATGCAGGAGCTCAATTCTACTATGATATCATCATGCTATATTGAGTGAACCATCTCATCCAAAAGCCTAACTGATGGGAGACCTTTATTTATTCCATTTTAGATTTGCTAGCATGCACTATGAAATAAGTTAATGAAATCAATATTGAGATCTTTCTTGGGGAATGGGATGAGTGGAAAATTAGGTATCTGATGCTAGGAAGAAATCATTAAATAGGATGTGATAGTCTATAGACCTAAATCAATCGATAATAAAAAATCGGCAACTATCATTGGAGAAGCTTCCAATGAAGATGATTTAGTACTTAAAGGGAGATAGGAGAGATGCTAGTGGAAGAAATGAACGACAAGGAGAAAGAGAAAATTTAGGAGGTGGGAGAGAGATACAATGATGAGATCAATTCATTTGTGTTTATTCGCCAAAATCGCTCAAGTTATTCTTTTAAAATGAAATGCAAAAAGATTCAATTAATAGAATGTAGAATCCTAAGTATGATATAACTCTTGAAACAATGGCCTCAATCTCCCATCCCCCCCTGTCCCGCCCCAACCCACCCCCAAAACAAGAAAAAAGAGAAGGAAAAAAGAAAGATTAGAAAAAACAGACTTGGTCTCTAATCATAACATCTAACTTTCATAAGATAGAAATGGAGATAATCCAACATGGGTCATTCCTTTAGAAAACACAACTGTAGTGATGTAGTCCAAGATTGATCCAAGGAAACAAAAATGGTTCATTGAATAGAACCCATTTAGTTTTGCTCAAAAATACTAGTATCTATTGCATTGATTGGACTTCAATCTGTCAAAATCATCTAGCTGAATTATGATGTCATTTATATTGACTTTGAAATTTACTATGCTGATGGTGGCATGTTTTTTGTTGCAATAGGGACGTGGAAATTCCAATCGCTCATCGAGTAATAAAGGTATGTTGGGAAGTTTTCTTTCTATACAAAATATTCTTTCATCTGGTTGTGCTTGATTATAATAACTTTGTTGCCTGCATCTAGTGTTTCTGTGCACTGGTAGTAAACAAGGAAAATGTGCAATCAATTATCAAAATTTGACAAGGAAAAGAAGGATACAAGGGTCTGATAAACAAAGTGGATTCTGAAATGAATCAAGTGATAGGTGACCACCCCTTTTCCTTAATAGGATTAGGGTATGTAACCAATTGAGTAGGGTTGGTCTGGAGTCTGGCTGATGATTTGCACTTCCTCTCTTCCTTGACAATTGAGAAAAGTACATATGTAAAAAGTAAATTCTGGAGTCATGTACCACTGATTAGTCTGACAGAGAACAGACAATAGCATTTGACAAGTATTATCAGCAACTTCCTATGTTGTTTTCTTCACTTGGTAATCCAATCTGTAGTAACACTTTGTTGTATTTACTTCCTTGAACCCAACCCAAGTAACCCCGAAATTTTAAAAAGGGAACAGGAATTAAAATATTGGTTGAATCATGATGATAAGAAGGCATGCGTTTCCACTTTCCTGTACTTAACTAACTAGTTTTGGTTGTGCATTACATTTGCTGCCTGCCCACTTTTTCTTCCTCTTGGGTAAACTAAACCAGCATTATTCTTTTATGTTTCCTTGTAGGTTCAATGCAGAAAGCACAAAGACACTGGAGAAGTTAATGTCCTAACAAAAGGTAACTTTATGATGCATATTAGGTAGAGGTCAAGTATGTGTTATATGGATCCCCTCTCTGCATCAAGAATCAGTTATCATAAATTTATTACAATTCATAAGGTGCAATATCAATCATTTCAGTTTTCCATCTAATGAAGGAGTTCTCTTCAGATTTTGTGACAATGATTTATCTGCTCTGTTTCTTTGTACTTATCAACTGAAAAGCTCTTCTGTTACTTGCTTGTCCCCTAAATATTGTTAAGCAAGATCATATGGTTCTTAGTTCTTAATGAAGACTATTGATTCTCTTGCTTGTTTATGATTCATAATCTTTAGGGAGACAATAAACTTTGGTGATGACAGACTTCTCTATGCCCATGGTCAACTTTGGCTGCAACGTCATCACATTATGGGGAGAGCTGTTGGGTGAGTTGACAATTAGATATGCTCTTTAGATCTTTGGCTCCTCATTTCTTGAGGTCTGAGCTTTAGTGACCTATCAGCAATTGTTAGGTTGAGGTCTTATAATGGTGTTGCCTTGGCCGCTCATTCCCTTCTATGCTTTATCTTATTTGACAATATACCCTTCCTTTCCGTTCTACTTGATGCACTATTGCAAACTCCAACAACTAATTCATCAAAAGTTTGCAGAATTCATATCATTAATCGTTTTCCACTTGAAGTTCTCCCCTTACAGTAAACTTTGCACAGAAGTTTTATCATTATCTTCTGCCACTGTTTCCATGCTATGAAAAGTTCCACAAACCCGTTGACACTTAAGAAAGGATTTTAGTAGTATCTCACTCTTTCTTCTTCTTTTCCCTTTTGATCCTTTTTTGTGTGTATCTCAACCCTTGTGCTTTACCTATTTGTCCCTTTTATGTTGAACCACTTGCTTTGTCAATTTCAGATTCTTGCCTTATGTTGGTTGGGTGACCATAATCATGACTGAAAAGCCAATTATCAAGGTAAGGTCATGAATCAAACTTCTAATTCTGCTTTCAACTTTATCCAATAAAGTGTTTTTAGTTTTAAGGTTCGAATTAGCCAGGTGCAATGAAATCCTAATATTGGGCTCTTTTTTTTCTAATTCCGCTTATGCAGTATATTGATAGGTGCATTGGGATTGTTGGTCATCACATCAAAAGATTAGCGCACCATGGCTTCACATCATGGGCACAAATGATAGTTTGAGATTAAAGAGAACTATGTATCTGCCATTTTCAAGAATCATGACTCATTTTTGGACAAATAGAATACTCTTTCTAGACATGATCCATCCCCCTCCCCCTCTTCTTCGTCTCTGTGATTTCTTGCAATTTGGTTCAAGGACGCGGTATGTGATGTGGATAAGGTACAAGTTGGGTGTTTTGAACCTAAGGCTGCAAGGTCTGCCCTGAACAGACCTTGGTATTTAAGTTAGGGAGGGAGGGTAGAGGCAGACTCATAACTTTTCCGAATTAAACTTATGCACCAAACTGAGTTGGGCTAGAAGAGCCCAGAGGCGATTACTCCGATAATAAAAAATGAAAGAAAATCTATAAAATATAGTTGAGATGTTCAAAATATAAATAATGAAGTTTAAAAGAAAGAATGGAAAAGGTTAAATATATCTCCTTTAACTTTGTGATTTAGAGTAAACATACTTTATATCTCTTTTAATTTTGTGATTTAAAGTAGACGTACTTTATTAAAAGAATTTATAACATATATACTCTTATCATCCAAATGCATTACTTTTTTAAGTTTTAGCGATGGGTATATATGATATATCAACTTTTTTAATGAGATATACTGGAAACGAGGATGTGTGTTGATTATCGCGCCTTAAACTGAGCTACAATTAAGTCATGGAGATTAGGAACTCACAACTTCGCCTAAGAATTTGAAACACCTAACCACCGAGTTACACTAATATATTCCTATATTTCTTTTGCTTTTTAATTATACATACATATTTAGTAATAAATTTTCGACAGCAATGCCGCGTGACACCTCGAGCCTCATCACCTCGGTCATGTTATATCTAAGAATGGTGTTACAGCGGATCCTATGGAGGAGTTTTTGGGCTTTGTGGCTATTATGATAAATTTGTTCAACATTATGGAATGATCTTGCGCAAACGCTCAGAAAGGATGGATTTTTATCGACTCAGACAGCTCACACTGACCCGCTCACGATAGTTTAGTTCACTTTACCCAATTCATTTTAGTTCATCAAAGTTCTACTTACATTCCATCTAAATTAATTCATGAAAAATTCTGTCAAAATATTTTAAAAGACATTTATTTTATTTCATATATTATATTTAGTCATATACAAAATATTAATTTTATAAGTTATCAAAAGATTGTAAAAAGAACAAGTAAAATAATTAAAACTTAATTAGAATTAAGTTTGGATTATGATCCGCATTTTTAGTCTATTTCAGCCTAAGTAATCTTTGGGCGAATTAATTTAAAAATCGACAAAGGAGGGGGAAATTACGGCGGATACTTACCCTTATATCCTAAAATATTGACAAATCTCTGATTTAATCCTTTGATATATGACTAAGTAAAGTTAACCTTCAACTGATCGTTCTACTGTGAGTCTTCACAAACTTAATGAACTATTAACTATTAAATAAATATTACCCATATATTACATATTATCACCGAGGATATATAGAGTAGCATGTAAAGCTAATTTTCGATGCCATACTTGGACTGCAAGGAACTAAATCATCAAATGTTTAGTTAATGCTCACAATATTCTTATTCACAAGCAAATTAATGTTCGACAATGAAAAATCATCTTCAAAATATATTTTATGGAGATTTCAAAAATAGTAATTCGAATGTAACATATTTTCTATGTTAAAAGGAGTCAAAAATGTACTTTAAAATTATTTGATTTGATGATATATATATATATATATATATATATATAACTATTTCTTGGATTTCCCTACCTTGTGTTCGGTATGTGAATTGGGGCTCTAAGTTTAATATATAGAAAGTTTGAAAAATAAGTCAAATCTCCAGTTCGGATAGACTTCATTCAAGAATGCCACCGCCCCGGGAATCAATAAGAACTCGATCTCTCGTGCTTTACCATGATCTCTCTCAAAAAGGAAGGAGATGAATCATCAAGTAAGGAAACCGTTTTTGATTTGTACACCGGGGAAATTTTACTTTGAATTTTATTATATCGTATCATCAAATTCATTAATAAAACTAAAAACTTTGTAATGATCGATTTGGGGTGCTCCGCTTCTTTACTCTTTTTCCCTTTCTTATTTTATTTCACTATTATCATAAATAATCCTACTTTATTTTTTACTCAATCTTTTATAGTAGTCTCATAACATATCCCCTATTTTTTGAGGCCGATTATCTAAAACATACCTAAAGTATCTAGGATCTTTGAGTTTTCTACCACCTAACTATCGTGTATTTATTTTTCCTTACTTGAACAACACATGTTTATCAAAACATGTCTCAACTATGATCACTCACTCTTTCCCACCCGAAATTTTAGGGTAGGAAAAGTGGAGTAGCTAATAGTTTAAGTATGTTTCGATAAACATTTAATGATACGAGTAAGTAAACTCTACATTTGATAAGCCGGATATGAAATTTAACAAATACGATACTTTAAGTTAAGCCACTCTTTACTCCCTACTTTTCTACCGTTATCTTTCAAATTATAACGTATGACATTATAACAATAAAAATAATTTTATTTAAATATTATATTCACTAAAATAATATATAAAATATAATGATCAATATGTAACAACCCTCCAAATCGAGTGCAAGAGTAGAATATTACTTACTACTATATAAATACACCAAGATCAGTATTTCGTGGTCATGGAAAATCTCTATTTTCTCAATTTTTTTAATTTATTTTGCGCCTTCTTTATTTTCATCTGAGATTATCATCAATGGCGAAAAGCCCTAATAATCCGCCATTGATGAAGGCTGTGAAAGACGGCGGCACTGTAATTACTTTTCGCTGTCAGAGGGAAAGGTACCGTTGATCTGCTGTTCGACGTTATAATCATTATCCTCAACAAATTGACAATGAAATCCCTCTTTTCACCCGGATTCGTCTGCAGATAGTGGCGTGCTCTGTTATCCACACGCGAAATTACTATTTCAACCAAGTTTGATAAAAAGCACACACTAATGAGGTGACACTGATTTTTGAACCCCAGCCCGACGATTTCTAGATTTAAGATTCCGATTGAATTGCAATCCCTAGAATTCACGCTGTCTGAAGCCTGTTAATGGAATACTCTGTATTTGTGGACCTTTATTGTCTCATGTTTCTTATGTGTACTTATGGAACCCTATAACTGGTGAATTTAAAGCTTTGCCTAAGCCAGCAATTGAACAAATGGGATATGTTGCTGTTGGTTCGGTTTGACGGTTCCTAGCACCCATGATTACAAAGTAGTGAGGTTAACTAAACATGAGAGGAAACTGACTAACCGGAGTAGCGGAATCACTGGAAATGGTAGAAAGATAAGACTCTTGGACGCGTAGGAGCCATTCCTGCAAGGATAGATTTCGCACTGGTGATTTTACTATTGATCTGGAGAAAGAAGTGTTTACTGCGGGGTATCATAAGTACGTATCATCATCTGAATCCCCTTTGTCGAAAACTCATGTGTTTACTTTTATATATTTTGAATCTCCTTAGGTTCTCCTCTGCGGTATATATGACATTCCTTAAGAATTACAGGATAGAGTTTATTTTGACTTGAAAATCAACTAAACGACTGATATGACTTTATTTTATCTAACAGAAGGAAGAATTGTAGAACAACTCTACTTGGAGCAATGAAACAGATGCTATACGTTGATGCTTCCGAAGATGATCTGATTCTATGCCATAGGAAGCCATGGCAGGACACATCAGTCTACCTGCAGATCATCAACAACATTTGATTTTTCTGGGAGCCTTGTTTCACTCTACAGAGATCACGACGATCTTGGCAAATAGGTTGGAATCCTTTTGAATCTTCTTGCTATTTGATTTTTAAGTTATATGCACTGACTGCGTGAAAATCTTTTACGCTGTCGGTTCATAGTACTTATATTCTTCGCATTTTTGCTTTTGTTCGCAATTGTTGCTTATGCATAGTGAAAGCATGGCATAATAAAGGCCTTTACATAAAATTTTTGTTACTGAGTAAGAAGCTTTAGTAGTGTTGTTCTGTTATGCAGATGTGGTTAATGATCAAGAATGGTAAAGAGTGATTCTTTTGAAATCTTTACTAAGTGAACCTGGAAGCTTTGGCTTTATATTTTTTGAAGTTTTCCAAGTGCCAATGAGTATCAATGTGGATTGGGTTGAGGCTTTCAGATGATTTTCTTTTACCCCTCCTGAGCTCTTATTCTTTTTATTCCTTTTTTAACTCGAACTTATAACTCAAGATTTGAGGCAAAAGGATGTTTACCATCCGAGCAACCCATCTTATCTATTTTTAGATGGTGACAATGGAGAAACTTTTAGCACCTCTTGATGATTGTACATACTTTAGTCGGTTAAATGTTGATTCGAAATATAAATAATTTGCTTGATGATGATATTACTCAGACAACTACGCTTCAATCCCTAGCTCTTCTAATGGAGGGGTTAAAACTGCCCAATTTAATGGAGGGCATAATTGTCCCTTTCAACAATAGAGGTGCAATTTTGACCCTTCCACTTTCAAAGCAAACTAATATTCCCTCCGTTTCAGAAAGTGGTGCTTTTAGATTAGACACGTCCCTTTATAAAATTACTTATTTCTTAAAAAAAATGTATATTTATTCACTTACCCTCACGAATATTTTTAAAAGGATGTAACTCTTTAATATTTTCTTAATTATGTAAACTCTCTCCATTTGAATAAGGATAAAATTGGAAGACCATTATTAATGTCTTCTTGATTATGTAAAACATCTTTATTTTGAAACAAAATTAAAAGGCTAAAACACCACTGATTTTGAAACGGAGGGAGTATGTGTCTAATCCAGCATGCACATAAGTAAACGCCATCATTTATTTTAGTAAAAAATTAATAAATGCATAAGCAACCCCTTAAAATTAGCTTCAATTGTGATTCTTGATACTTTTATTTACCTTTATATTATCAGGCATTTTAACCTTAACAAAATACGCTTATTAAACACAATATATGCTAACATAACAAAATAAGTATTCATGACCTTCTTTACGCGCGCGAATTGAATCCAAATCAATATATTTTCTTTTTTTCCTTTAAAAACATTTATTTCCCCATTGTCATCACGACACCACTAATCTTCCGGCAGTGCCAGCACTCGGGCCAACTGTAATATTGATGTCACTATTCATGCTATAATGGGCCTCTTGAGCGAACATTGCAATCTAGCTGTCATTATGTATGGTACAGTAGGCACAAAGGGGTGGATGAATCTGGATAGTCCGATAGCATTGATACAATCTAGGAAGAACTACACTTCAAAAGTTAATGAAACACATTACAGTATCCATGTTGGAACTCAAGTATCATACTGCAATGAACCATAACACCCAAATCGAAAATAGCCTTATGGGAAACAACATAAAAAGTATGTTTCCAACCAATATATACACTCAGGCAAACACAAATATTCCAACCAGCTGAGGCAACACTTTTAAAGAAAGTTGTAATTTAACATAAATTGGATATTTTGTTTAAAGAAAGTTATAATGTATTCTGATAAACTCATGATATTCTGGAATAAGAATAGGGTTAATTTCATTAATGTTCTTTTTTGTTCACCTTCTTTATAATCAACTCAACTTAGAACATAACGAAAGTTTAATCCATCAAACTGTCTTTTTTTCAAATATTAATATGTTTCAAACTCAAAAGAAACGAGGCAACTGCAATCATTACTAAAAATACAAGAATTAGCAATAGACAAATCACCTCACTAAATAAACAAAATTCATTGCTAATTTTATTTAGAGATGAATTATCATAAAATTTTATGTTACAAATAATTTAGCGATTATTTTTTTTTAAGAAAGGGCTAAAGTGGGTTAATCAAGTGAAAGAAAATTATTGATTGGAGTATCCTTTTTGAGTTCGGAAAATTCTGTTCAGTCTCATTCCAGCGAGCAGTGGTCGGCGGCGGAACGGCACGGTGGAGTTGGTCGCCGGAGGGACATTTGGAGGAAGAAGAAGAAGAAAGAGAGAGGGTTAGGGGTTTCATTTAGTGAGGTGTCTTTTCTTTTATCTTCTTTGCTGACACGTTTTTATTTAATTGGTCTGGTTTTTGTTGCTATGAAGCAAATGATGTCATGTCACCCTTTTGGATTTAGAAATTGGTCTGGATTTTGTTATATATATATATATTTGTATTTCAATATTTTTGTAGGGAATTTAATAAATTATTGAGGTTTTAAATTACTACACCATTAATGGGGTGGATCGGAGAGCGAATCGATCTGGAGCAAGTCACCCGGGCCGTACACCTGTGAACCTAAGCTATTAGTCTGGTCTGCCTTTCATCCTTTGTCTTTTTATCTTTCTGTTTCAATACAATTCATTGAGCTTTTATATATATCTATACATATATATTTTTTATTTTTATTTTATAACCACGACGTCCGGGTTAGCTTGCGCGCATCTTGACTAAATGTACGTATACCTGCCACCTCCCACCGCCATAGATAGCAAAACTCGTCACCTAGTACTAGGACAAATGAAAACAAATCGCTAGTTTTTATCTCAAAGAAGGTATGAACTCGGAACCTCATGGTTCTCATCCACTTCACCACTGGGCCACACCCTTGGGTGCAAGAGCTTTTATATATATACATATGGATTCAGTTAATTTCTTGCTGGGATTGTTTGATTTTTCAATTCACTTGTGTGTTTTTCGAACCAATCAATCAATTGTGCTGCTTTATGTGTTTTGATCTACTCCACCCATTTAAGGACTCGCCCGACTGATTCAGTATTCAGAATAAATTTTGACTTTTTGTTGGGTTTGGTTGTTTATGAAATTCAATTCTGAAAACCTTTCATTTTTCCAGGGATTTGGGTTTCTTTTCTTGATGCATTTATTTGGATTCTCGACTTAGGGACTGGCTATATTTTTGACCTGATTTTCAAAAACATATATTGCTTGTTTGGGTTGTGCAGTTTGCTCAGTACTAGGCTACAAGAACTTCTATAACTTATTCTTCTCTATATAATTATTGAAAATACCAGAAGTGAAGGATCCAACTTTGTACTCATTGTCCCGAGGTGAATTGTAGAACATGAAATAGCTAGGAAAGTTCTCTTATTAACCTATTACCTATAGGTTCACATATTTTATGATATAAGGCTGAAAGATTTAACCCAAATCAAGTACATCTGCTTTAGTCAATGTAAGCAAAGAGAGAACTGTTTTATGCATATTAAATTTTTTTTTTTGGCATTAACTTAATTGTGAATGGCAAGGTTGAAGTATATCTCCATGTAAGGATATTATGAAACTTAATATTGCCATGGAAAAAAGTGATTAGCTAAGAAAATCATACTTCCTCAAATAATTAAATGTGCAACAGTGCAAGTATGGAACTAATGTGCAGATGAGAGTTGAAGCTGATTTCTATCATCTTCTCACGATTTAGGGTCTAGGCTTGGCTTTGATCCGGATTAGATGATACAAGCTAGAAAATAGTTGGACTTATAGTTTGGGATCGAGGGAATATCTAGTTGGCATTGGTTTGAAGAATGAACTTGAAACTCAAGTTTTCAAAATTTCAAAGTGTCATTTTAGCTGTTTTTGCCAATAGAAAGTTGACTAGTTTGGGAAATAATCTCAAACTCAAAATTGACTTCTTGAAAAGATTAAAGATTAAAAATCTTTATTCTGACCCCTTTTCACATAATCACTTTCAGGGATGATTGTTACATCAGCACTTATAATATGGAAAGCGTTGATGTGTGTAACTGGCAGCGAGTCACCTGTGGTGGTTGTGCTTTCCGAAAGTATGGAACCTGGCTTTAAGAGGGTGAGCTAAAGAAACTTGTTCACAAGGAAAAAGAGGAGGAGAGGGGGGATCTAAATAATCTGATAACAGCAAGCTGTAGCTGAAGTTGTTTCTACTTTGCTCCATCCTTACTCTGCTTTTCATCCTTTGCTAAAAATTCTTAGCAAATGTTAAAGACTAGAGGAAATTAGGATATGAAACAAAAGAAAGGGAGTCAGTTTAAGATTAAAAGAAGTTTCTGGTTTAACTATCTGGTATATCATCTAAATATGCATAATTTATGCCAGATATATCTTCTCATATACACTTATTGCAGAAATAGACTTCGGGCTTCAGTAGCAACTTGTTTTGAAATAAATAATGAGCCTTCCTATATCTACTGCTGTGCAAAGGACCTCAACTGAGAACTCTCCTGAATTCTTTTTCTTTTCTTTTGCACTTTAGTGAGAAGTAGAGTGCGTTGGTTTTCCTTTCGACTTTTGTATTACTGAAAGCATCGTCTACTTTCTTTGCAGGGTGATATTCTTTCTTACATATGAGTAAGGATCCTATTCGTTCGGGAGAAATTATTGTGTTTAATGTTGATCATAAGTAGTGCTTACCAGCTTTGCCTGTTTTCTGCTCGAGTTACTTTAGCCTTTGAGATGATAAACATACACAATAAACACTATTTCTTTGTATTCTCAGCTTTGCCAAATGCCAATTACTTGGTAGTTATTTATGTTTCCATAGATACAACTTGGCACCTTTCAACAATTCTATTTTCTCCCCGCCAACAGGATAAGCCACAGATTCTTTTGCTAATAATGTCTAAAATTGATAGAACTGGTCTTAATGTACAACATATGTTGAATTATGTGGAACTGCCTCATAAAAGATTTATTAAAGGGGGGATACATCTATGTATTCATCACCCTTACATGTAGAATCTTTCTCTTTGTCAAGTGCGTGAACATGATTTTTTTCTGGGGGTGACACTTAAATGCAGGAACTCAATTTTACTATGATATCAATGCTATATTGAGTGAACCATCTCATATAAAAGCCTAACTGGTGGGAGACCTTTATTTATTCCATTTTAGATTTGCTAGCATGCACTATGACATAAGTTAATGAAATCAATATTGAGATCTTTCTCGGGGAATGGGATAAGTGGAAAATTAGGTATCTGATGCTAGGAAGAAATCATTAAATAGGATGTGATGGTCTATAGCAGCCTAAATCAACAGATAATAAAAATTCGGCAACTATCATTGAGAAGCTTCCAATGAAGATGATTTAGTACTAAAAGGGAGATAGGAGAGATGCTAGTGGAAGAAATGAACGAAAAAAAGAAAAAGAGAAAAGGAAAAAGAAAAAAGAGAGAGAAAAAAAGAAAAAGAGAAGGAAAAAGAGATTAAAAAAGAAAAAACAGACTTGGTCTCTAACCAAAACACCTAACTTTCTACAAGATAGAAGTGGAGGGATAATCCAACATGGGTCATTCTTTAGAAAACACAACTGTAGTGATGTTGTCCAAGATTGGATCCAAGGAAATAAAATGGTTCATTGAATAGACCCTAGTTTTGCTCATAAATACTAGTATCTATTTCATTGATTGACTTCAATCTGTCAAAAAATCATCTAGCTGAAATTTAAGTGCTGTCATTTATATTGACTTTGAAATTTACTTATGCTGGGATGGCAGTTTTTTGTTGAACAGGGACGTGAAATTCCAATTGTTCATCGAGTAATAAAGGTATGCTGGGAAGTTTTCTCTCCATACAAATATTCTTTCATGTGGTTGTGCTTGATTATACAACTTTGTTGCCTGCATCTAGTGTTTTGTGCACTGGTAGTAAAACAAGGAATGTGCAATTAATTATCAAAATTTGACAAGGAAAAGAAGGATATAAGGGACTGATAAATGAAGTGCATTCTGAAGTGAATCAAGTGATAGGGAACCCTCTTTCCTTAACTAGATTAGGGTATGCAACCAACCGGAAAAGTAAGGTTGGTTTGAGCCTGGCTGATGGTTTGCACTTTCTTTCTTCCTTGACAATTGAGAGAAGTACATATGTAGTAACACTTGTTGTAATTACTTCCAAACCCAACCCAAATACCCCCCCCAAACTAAAAGGGAACAGGAATTAAAATATTATTGAATCATGATGATAAGGCATGTTTTTCCTGTACTTAACTAACTAGTTTTGGTTGTGCACTACATTTGCTGCCTGCCCACTTTTTCTTCCTCTTGGGTAAACTAAACCAGCATTATTCTTTTATGTTTCCCCTTGTAGGTTCACGAGCACAAAGACACTGAGTAGTTAATGTCCTTAATAAAGGTAACTTCATGATGCATATGGGTAGAGCTCATACACACAGATCCCCCTCTTTGCATCAAGAATCAGTTATCATAAATTTATTACAATTCATAAGGTGCACATCAATCATTCCCCATAGTTTTCCATCTAATGAAGGAGTTTTCTAGATTTCAGACAATGATCTATCTGCTCTGTTTCTTTGTACTTATCAACTGAAAAAGTTTGTTTCTTGCTTGTCCCCTAATATTGTTAAGCAAGATCATATGGTTCTTAGTTCTTAATGAAGACTATTGATTCTTGTTTGTTTATGATTCATGCCCTTAGGAGACAACAACTTGGTTGATGACAGACTTTCGATAGCCCATGGTCAACCTGGCCGCAACGCTATCACATTATGGGGAGAGCTGTTGGGTGAGTTGGACAATCTAGATATGCTCTTTAGATCTTTGGTTCCTCATTTCTTGATGTCTGCGCTTTAGAGACCTATCAGATATTGTTAGGTTGAGGTCTTATAGTGATGTTGCCTTGGCCTCTCATTCCCTTCTATGCTTTATCTTATTTGACAATGTAACCTTCCTTTCCGTTCTACTCTATGCAATATTGCAGACTCCAACAACTAATTCATCATAATTCATAAGTTTGCAGAATTCATATCGTTAATCGTTTTCCAGTTGAAGTTCTCCTTTACAGCAATTTTTGCACAGAAGTTTTATTATTATTTTCTGCAAGTATTTCCATGCTATGAAAAGTTCCACGAACCGCTGACACTTAAGAAGGGATTTTAGTAGTATCTGACTCTTCTCTTCTTCCTTTCCCCCTTTTTTGATCATTTCTTTGTAGTAGCATCCTCAAACCTATTTGTCCCTTTATGCTGAACCACTTGCTTTGCCACTCTGTGTTCTTGCCTTATGTTGGTTATGACCATAATCATGACTGAAAAACCAATTATCAAGGTTTGTTATGAATCAAACTTACTAATTCTGCTTTCACTCTATCCAATAAAGTGTTTTTAGTTTTACAAGGTTCGACTAGCCAGGTGCAATGAGATCCTAATATTAGACTCTTTTTTTCTTCCTCCTGCTTATGCAGTATATATTGATAGGTGCATTGGGATTGTTGGTCATCACATCAAAAGATTAATGGACCATGGCTTCACATCATGTAAGCACAAACCGATAGCTTGAGATTCAAGAGAACTATGTATCTGCCATTTTCAAGAATCATGACTCATTTTTGAACAAATAGAATACTCTTTCTAGACACGATCCATCCCCCTCCCCCTCTCTGTGATTGCAATTTGGTTCAAGGGACGCGGCATGTGATGTGTGGATAAGGTACAAGTTGCGTTTTCAACCCTGCTGCAAGCGTCTGCCCCGAACAGACCTTGGTATTTAAGTTGGGAGAGGAGGGTAGAGGGCCGGACTCATAACTCTTCCGGAATTTTGAACTTATGCACCAAACTGAGTTGCGCTAGGAAGCTGAAGAAGCCCAGAGGCGATTACTTCCGATAATAAAAATGAAAGGGAAAAAAATAAAAATATAGCAGATGTTCAAAACGAAATTGTGATGTATATTGTATATACTATGATTTGTGACGTGATAATACTCATTAGAAGTATTAAGATTTATACCATAGCTAACAAAGTCGAAATGGAATTAGTAAAAGGAAAACTTTGTTTTGAGGTGCAATAACAAGAACAAATCCAAGAATGGGAACCGAGGAAGAGAGTATATGTAAATTTCACTTATATTTTTAGAGATGTAGCACATTTCAATAAACTGGCTCGGGAAGCAAAGGAGCACTATTTGAGGTGCAAATAACACCAAGATCAAATATATTAATACAACATGAGATATTGATTACCTTAAATAATAATAGCATATTAAGTGTAATTTTGTAAATGGGAAGGAAAAGGATCAATGTAGCAGATCCTTTGCTCCTATCTGGTATGCAGGCGACGCTTTCGATGTACTCCACGCCGCTAAAAACGTTTTATAAAGCCAAAAAAAATAATATTAGTAAAAGTGAAAAAGACATGACAAAATACTATAGAAATAATTACCGAAACAATTTTAAGAGGTTGAGAAAGGGGCCACAAATACTACTCCCTCTCGTTCCATTTCAATTGTTAGTTATACTAAAAATAGTTGTTTCAAAATACCTAAGCAACCACACCAAAAGATAATCATTGCGTTTTTCCACCTCACCCTTAGTACTTAAAGCCTTCATTTTAAACGATGTAATGTTAATTATTATTGTATGTTCCCAAAAATTAATAGGCTATATTAATCAAATTACCATCCCTATTAATTATTTCTTAATAGATATTTAAATATTATCCTAACAATTAAAATGGAACTGAAAGAGTATAGATAAGTAGAAAATCTGAGAGTAAATTGACTAAATTCGAAAAACGAATCTACACCTAAGGCATAGAAAAAAAGAAAAAGGAAAAGGATAAATATATAAATGGTGCATATATATTCTATCGCCTAACAAATGTAAATATTTTTCTAAACGAGAAATATATACACGTAGTCCAAAGTTGGAGTAATATATTTCCATTTTTTTAAAAAGGAAAGAAAGATATACTGTAAGGGGCCTCAAAGTTTACCTATTTGCATTTTCAACCCTCACTTTCATCTCATACCCTCTGCCCCAACTTCTTAAACCCTACTCGCTACTCTTTCTGGGATTTGCAAAAGTTCACACATTGTTTAAGGTTCTTTCTTTTGTTTGTTTGTTTCATGTTTTGATTTTCCATTTATTTCTATTTGTTAAATTTTGCCTGAGTAGAAACTAGAAGTTTGTGCTTTCTTGAAGTTATCAGTGTTTTAAATTTTGAATTTTAAATAGTTGTTTGTATATCAAGTTTGCTGCTTTTAGTGTGCAATGGAATGTTACTCCTCAGTTACAGAATAAGTGGTGTATTAGTCTTTAATTTTGTTTCAAAATAAGTTATCTTTACATCGTCAAGAAGATGATGTTCTTGCGTTTTAAAATATTAAAAGAAGATTTTTCAAATATATTTATTAGTAATAAGTGGATAAAAATATATTTTTCCTAATGACATTTCATAGCCAGCTAGCTTTGCTCTAAAAGACCACTCTCTATTTCGAAAGAACGGAGTACTTTTTTTTGTTGTTGTTGGTATAGATAAGACTGCTATCTCTTTCAATGGTTTTGCATTTTGAGTTTTGGCTTGTTTGAAGTTTCACACGTACGTTTAAATAGTTGTTTTCTTTTCATTGGTTCAAGAAAGTGTCACAATGGAAATGAGGATGTGCTGCTGATTATCGTGCCTTAAACCGAAAGTGGACAATTAAGGAAATACCCCCATTTCTGTTGTTGACGAACTAACAGAGGAGTTGCAGGAGCACGTTTTCTCTAAGTTGCTTCCAAGTGATCACCAGACGAGAGTTCATCCTACTGACGTGCTGGTGAAAGCTGATATTAGGACGCGTTATGGACATTATGAGTTCTTGATGATGTTATGCGGCATTACAAATGCTTCATCTACCTTTGGCCCTTATTAATGAGGTACTCAAAGATCATCTCAAAATTTATTTTTTGGTTTTCTGTGATGAGGTTTTAGTTTATAGCAAGTGTCACGAGGATCATCTAAACTATTTGGAAGCTGTCTTTTCACTTGTACGAACTCATAAGCTGTCTATCAACCCCAAAAGTGTTTTTGCAATGAGCAAGGTTAAGTGCCTCGGGTCATGCTATATCTAACAATGGTGTTACAGTGATCCCATTAAAATCAAAGCTGTCAGCGGGAATTACTAAACCAACAACTCCTAAAGGATGGAGGAGTTTTTGTGGCTTTGCCGTATTACAGGAAATTTGTTCAGCATTATGGTATGATAGCTGATTCTCTTGCGTGAATGCTCAGAAAGGATGGATTTTTATGGACTTCTAATGCTAAAGAAGCTTTTTACCAAATTAAGAAAGCAATGATTACAAGCCCCCGTTCTGTTTGCTGGATTTTTCAAAACATTCGTGATTGAATGCGATGCTTCGATCAGGAGTTGTGCGGTTTTGAGACAAGATAAACTCCATCAAGCTTTTAGTGAAGCTTACAGGCAAAATTTAGTTGCTTTCACTTATGACAAGGAAACTTGTCTTGGTATTAGCTGTTAAAAAATGGAGGCCTTATCTTTTGGTAGACACCACCGTCCTGACGGATCATCAGAGTCCAAGCACCTGTGGGCTCAAAAACTCTACTGTAGCCCAACGACGTTGGTTATTTAACCTCAAGGGATTTGACTTGTTGTCGAATGCAAGAAAGGGAAAGAAAATATTGTGGCTCTGGCTGATGCACTTTCCCTAAGGAATTCTGATGTTGACAGCAGTTTGAAGCCCTTTTCTTTACTAGTTCCAGGGTGGCTAGAAACAATTCAGAAAGAACATTCAACTTGCCCCAAAATCCAAAATTTGGTTCGCGCAGCACAACATGGTGAAACTATTGGATCCTGGAATTCTCGAGATGGAGTTTTGTATTTCAAAAGGCGTATTTATCTTAACAAGGAATCTTCGTCATTGAAGGTGATTATTGAACAATTCCATGGTAGCATGCATGAAGGTTTTCATAAGACACTTCATCGTATTCGGGCAAGCTTTTATTGCAAGGGGTTGAGGACAGAGGTTCAACAATTAATTCAGGAGTGTGATGTTTGTCAGAAACATATAGTTGATAATCTTCTCCAGCTGTTATTCTCAACATCTTCCTATCTTAATCGAATTTGAAGGACATCTCGATGGATTTCATAGATAGACTTTTATATTCGAAGGGAAAAACAAGTATTCTAGTTACTGTGGATCACTTATCTAAATATGCTCACTTTGTTGCTCTGTCACATCCTTATTCTGCAAAAAGATATTGCACAGGCCCTCTTGACTTCAAATCTGTCGCCACACGGGATGCCAAGGTCAATTGGGGTGATTAGAGACCCACCTTGCAGTAAGTGCATTCCAGAAGGAGCTTTTTCTGCCTCAATGGAACCGAGTTTAACTTTAGTTCAGGATACCACACCCAAACTGATGGCCAAACTGAGGTAGTGAATAAAATGTTAGAGATGTATTTAAGATACTTCTCTGGTTCTCATCCGAGAGGTTGGTCAAACTGGTTGTCTTGGGCAGAATTCTGCTATAATACGAGTCCTCATTCCACAACAAAAAAGTCTCCGTTTGAAGCTGTTTATGGAAAGAAACCACCTTTTTTAACTTCATACATCCCAGGCAATCACAAAATAGAGTCAGTGGAACAACTGTTACTAGCTCACGACCACATTGTCAAGGATGCAAGGGAGAAGATTGCAGCGCAGAATCGGGGTGAAGACAAGTTATGATTCTAAGCATAGAGAAAGAGAATTTGTTGCTGGTGATTTGCTATATCTCAAGATGCAAGTTTATTGCAAGATTTCAGTGGCTAAGATGGAGCATGTATAACCATCGAGGTACTATGTGGACCCTTCCAAAGTTGCTGAAAAATCGGGTCATGGCATATGTTTCGAACTACCAACCAGAAGGGGATCCATCCAGTTTTTCTGCGTTCCGCTTCAAAAAACATGTTGGTGAGGACCTCGCCGATGTTCAAGCTCGGATTTCAGTTCAGATTGATGACTTCCTAGAAGTATAACCTTTCTCAGTTTTGTTAATTTGGAATACTTTGTTTGTGGTTAAAAGCCATGCTTGTTCTTACTCCAAAGGATGTTTCTTTGTGTAACTAAGGCCACAAGGCTAGTATTTTGAGCTTTGGCTTTTTATTGAGGTTTAAGTCATTGACACTCCAGCAATTCACTTCTTCATT
Organism: Datura stramonium; assembly: GCA_018107945.1. Lineage (NCBI taxonomy): Eukaryota > Viridiplantae > Streptophyta > Magnoliopsida > Solanales > Solanaceae > Datura > Datura stramonium. The sequence continues at coordinate 192,397 of JACEIK010001952.1, forward strand.
TGGTATTGGGATAGTTACTAATATATATCGTTTCGATATCTAATTTTAATGCATACACTCGATTGTATATGGTGTGTATACGCACGTATATTAAATGTATAGATATGTATATTATATGTTTGCATACAATATTTTACCTAAATGTCAACATCATTTCCTCCCCACCTGAGGACACGAAATGCCAACATTTTTATCCAAAACGTCATTTATACCGATCTCTGATCTTTATCTGACCTAACCCAACTTACAATGCTATTTCCATCACAAATCAATCTACTATCTTTTTTCGGGGCAAATTTTTCATTAGAACCACCCCCATAGTTATAAATGTCACTTTCCTCTTCCACTTGCAATGTGTATGCATATTCTGCACCATCAAAGATATAAATAAAAGTCGGATTAGTAATCTAAAAATAAGACATATTGTCTACTATAGTATATAGTGTAAAAAGGTTAAATCCTAAACCCGATATAGAAAGAGTAGGCAAGCCCTTACACGTAGTGAACTAACTCAAATAGTACACTACAATGACTCTCACTATAGGAATATTACTTTTAAATTATGCTTAGCTAAAGATTCAAATAGACTATATTTGATCTCGATTTCAACTTGGTTTACAACTAATATTGTCCACCTCTCACAGATAAAATTAAAGTTTACGTACAATATAATCATTCAAACCTCACCTATAAATTTTCACTGAACACCTTGTCATTGGGAGTGTGAAAATGCAAGTTCTAGGCAAAATTGAAAAACAAATGAAACCTTTGAAAAGAAAAAAAGAAAAATAGTATAAGGCACTTTTTAGGTTTTAATTCCATTTGCATTTTCACCCCCACTTTCATAGAAACTTAGATGATCCAACAATTGGGTAACCAAATCTTATAGGATGACTATGATTTAAAAACATAAAACTAAATTTTTTTTAAAAAAATTCTCTCTATTCATGAAAGAATCCTACAAAATACTAAACTTTCAAATATACATATATTCACAATTTTTTTTCCTGATACCCGAGTTAGCTTATGCGCATTGACTTTCACAATATTATAGACCCAAGAACTAACAACAATTAAAAAAAAGTGGAATCAGCTATTCCTTTAGTTCATTTTACTTATTTCTTGTATTAAAAGTAGATATTCATTTTTATTTATTTTGTTTAGAAATCAAATAATTTATCATTTAATTCATAATTTACCTTTATTATTAATAATAGTCATTTTTAATGTATTTTTGAAAATATTAAATTTATTAATATTTAAATAATAATATATTAAAAATGTTTAAGTTGGACAATAAATCAATATCAATAAAAGAAAAGAGACTCCGGAAGTGAGTACAAAATTAAATGGAAGTATAATGACAGAAATGCCCTCAATTTGAACTAAAAGATTCAAAAAATTGTGTTTAACCCAGCCCTAACTCGCTCTTCTAAATTCTTATAGTAGAAAGTAGAAAAACCCAGCCCCAAACTCCTTAAACCCTCGCCACTCTTTTCTTTCTGCCATTCGGCAGAAAAACGAACCATACCCTTAAGAAAAATGGAGATGGTGCAAGAATCATACGAGTTGGACGTGGAAATCTCATGGCTTCATACCCACATCAAATCTTTGCACTCCACCCTCTTCCAGGTTTCTGTTTCTGAAAAGTACCCTTCTTTAACATGTACCGGTTGTGCTTTTTCACTCGAAAGGTGGAATCTTTGATAGAATTTAGAGTATTCTCTTCCCATTTGGAAATTTTTGTTAAGTTATTATTATTTTTTTGACGAGGTGACAGAGTCATCTTGGGGTAAAGGGGCAGAAGTAAAATTGCAGGTAATTGTTGGACCTAAAAGTCTATTGTATTCAGTTTAGATTTCTTAGCTAAGAATATAATATATGGAAGTAAATGTCTGTGTAAGTGATACCTAGCTAGTTGGATTAAACTGGTTAGCTGTGTTCTTGAAAAGTACCCTTCTTTAACATGTATTGTGTTCTCTATGCTTCTTTCTAACTGGAAAGAGTTTTGGAGTATTATCTTCCACTGCTTGGACTATTTCTTGCTTTAGTTGGTGTTGTTTTTTGATTTGTGAGGTGACAGGTTCATCTTGGGGCAAATGGTAGACCTAAAATTGCAGGAAATTGTCAAAAGACCCTAAAGTGAAGATTTAGCTTAGAATATAATAGATGGAATTAAAGTGTCTGTGTAAGTGATACCTAGCTAGTATTATTGAACTGGTTAGCTATGTTCTTGAAAAGTACCCTCTTCAAGTAACATGCATTGTGTTCTCTGTGCTCTTTCTAACTCAAAAAGCTGGAAAACTGGAAAGAGTTTAGAGTATTATCTTCCACTATTTGACGATCTTCTGTTTTTGTTATGTTGTTTTGATTTGTGTGGGTGATAGGTTCATCTTGGGGCAAAGGGGTAGACCTAAAATTGCAGAAAATTGTCAAAAGACCTAAAAATCACTGGGAATCAGTGCAGATTTAGCTAAGAGTATACTGGCTAGCTATGTAGATGTCTGAGATTTTAAAGAACTCCTAGTTTGTCTTTCAAAAGGGAAATCAATTGATATATTCCTAAATGGACCCGAATAGGGAAGAATAGGTGTAGAGGAATCTAATGGACAACCCCAGCTGATTTAGGATGGAAGCTTAGTTGATTGGATTGATAAGCTACCTTGTTAGTTTGATATTGGTTCAACTTCCTTTGAGTTTTCCCTTTGGGTTGCAATCCCACGGTTTACTTCTGGCATTTGCTAATATCGCTGGGTCTCAGGGACTAATTTGACTGGAAGTATGTGGTATGTATTAATCCAAATTAAATATTCAATATTAAAGGCAAATTAAGCTAATTCTTCTTTGCTACAGTCTCAACATCATCGTTGAGATGCGAGATGTCTCGCAGTCTCGAATTTTGCTTGAATTGCTATTAAAAGCTGTAAACTTGTAGTTCTGGGTACTTATAGCGATCCCTTTAGCTTTTACTTATGTATTTTATATGGTTTTGAAGGGGTATTTGCTTTATGCCTTTTGCACCTACATATTGAACACATCATGTTTCTATTCTTGTTGATTTTTCTTGGGGTGGTGGTGGTCAATTCAATCCAGAGAGGAATTTAATGCTTTTTATAGTGAGAATGACACTCTCGAAATTCCTTCTATGCTCATACATTCTTCTCCAAAATGTTAAAGAGTGTTCTTCCGAAAAATATACGAGGAGTGTTTCTGTTGAAGTTGTCTTTTTTAGTTTAACTCAAGGGGATAAGGAACTAGCTCACAATTAACAATGTTAGCTAAATTTGATGTTTTGACTAAGTTACAATGATAAGGACACTCAATGGATTTCCTTTATTCATCATATTTTCTCGTTGTAAATATGTAGGGAGGAGTTGGTGAAGGAGTGTCTACAGGAGGGGACCAAGTTAGTTCAAGCTATTGCAGATGCCCTCTTCAACTTACCTTCAAATAGAAAGCCCTGATGGTCCTTAGTCCAGCTTGCCTCAACCAGCCACAAGATTGCCGAGAGAGAAGCCTGTAAGACCTCATTTCTATTGTTTGGTACAAGAATTGTGTGTTTTCCCTCATCAGTTCCAAGAGTTGTGTGTTAGAGCATGTATTTGCTACAATGAACTCATTTTTCTGGACATTCACAATATCTGCAATAGCCGAACTGTTTTCTATTTTGTTGTACTTCTCTGATAAAGAATAGTCAAATCTCATAGTTTCTAGTACTTATGTTGACCCTAGCTCCAAATGTGAATTGAATCGAGGCGTAAAATAGCTGTGAAAATGCAATTTACCCATAGGGCACAGGGGCAAAGTTCTTAAGTGAAGATTTTAACCTCTTCTCATAATTTGATAAGTTATGGGATCGCTATTAAAACAGTGTGAGAAGCGTGGAAAGAACTATGTTGCCAATGCTCATGATGACTTTACTAGTTTATTTGCTTCTTTTCCCAAAATTATTGTACAATGGTTGATGTAGTAACATTTAAATATATTCTGATCTTAAGTTTGTTGATTTCATATTTCAAGGAATGTCTGTCACTGATCATATTATAAAAGTTTTGTTATATAGGATGCTCCTGCCCCCTCTATCTCCTATGTATGCATAGTGGAAAAGAAATCTTCTTTACGGTAGCCTTATCTGTTAAATCCATCAGCTCCTTTTAGAACCCGTCTTAACGTTAATTTAACAAGAAGACCTCCTCTCGGTCATTAGAGGCAAGGGAATTTTATCATATCCTTATACGTATTTATATTACAATAGCTAGAGTTGGTTTTAGATCTTTTCTTTTGTTTGATTTGTCTTCTATCCAGTTGCTTGAAAGTTCAGTTGTGGTGTCAATAGCTAAATATGATTTGATTGTTTCAGCTTCCAAAGCCTAAACCTCCAACAAAATGGGAAGTGTTTGCCAAGAAGAAAGGTACCATGTGAATATCTTGTGGGTTTTAGAATAGTTAATTCTTGATTTAATTGACCTTCATATGTGCTTTAATTTTTGGCAAAATGTCTTGCAGGTATACAAAAACGCAAGAAAGACAAGGTTGTCTTTGATGACCAAACTGGTTCATGGAAGCGCAGACATGGCTACGATCGCGTAAATGATGACAAAGATGTGCCAATCATTGAAGCCAAGGCAACTGATGGTAACTAAGAGAATTTTCATTCTCTACTTCTGCGTGTTTGTCTTTAAGTCGAAGTTCAGTATCTCAGTTCTCAATGGATACTGATTATGAAGTGAAGAACATACCCGCATTAGCATTTTGATATAGTTTTGAAGATGTCTTCTCTCTGTTTGTTTTTTCAGAGCCTGGTCAAGATCCTTTTGCTAAGAGACAAGAAGAAAAGAAGAAGAGAGTAGAAAACAAGAGAAAATCGATATAGTAACTTGAAGGAAGCTGCAAAAAGCTGGTGCCTTGCCAAGGTCTTGTTCTTCTGAACTTACTGTTTTTCTGCCAAAACCTGCCATCTATGAGGGATTTATTAGGCTCTTTTTTGCTCCACGTATCAAATCCATTTATTTAAAAGATCCAGTTTAGACTAGCTGTTGAATTGTTCCATTGACTAGCAGATTTCATTCAGGAAAACTATCAAGCTCTGTTTCTATCATCAGTTGCTAAATTCCGCCTTGAAGTTTGCGTCTACCTTTTTCTTATTCTCTTGCATCCTTCTGTCTGATGTCATTTGTCTTGATAAGCGTGTGGTTAAAACAACTTCCAAACCAAAAAAAAAGAGAGAATCTCCCGTACCCACTCCAAGTGCTGCAAATCCCTGACATATTTGTCTTTTGCAATTTGTTTAATGTTTTCTCAAATGATATTGGACGCAACAGTGACTAAATTTATCATCACCTGGAAGGAGAGAGGATTCTTCAGGACTTGTAAGTCACAGAGCTTTCCTTGATGGCAGAGTTTTAAGCCTGTGCATGAAATTGGCTGTCGCCAACAAGAGTGTGTAGTCAATGGTGGAGAAAACGAAAATCCTGTTGAAAGAGCTTCCTTAATTATGATATGTAGCTGTAGAAGCATTTATCCAAAAAGTATGTCTAATCAACTAATCTTTTCCGATCACTTCCAGCAAATCTTAGTGTTTATTTGGTGAGTTGATCCTAAGAGAATTCATAATATCAATGAACGAAGGAAGTTCATTTTGTTTGCGAGTTTCCTTTGGGGTTGATATGGTGACGCCCCTTTCTGTTTTTCCTTGACTTCTTAAAATTCCTCAATCCGCTGTTTTGCATACATTAGTTGGCCACTTGCTGGCAAGACAGTAAAAACATGTGCCCCTTACACTCCATTTCTTGCTTTGTGCAGTCACGTTCAGCTTGCTGCCACAGCACTGCCTATAACAGGAACACAAGCTGCACAAAGGAAAATTAGCAAGGATGAACTTGGGAATGTCGCTGGAATGGCAGCAAATGCAACAGCTAGTGGCGGAAAATTTGGATAAGAAGTTGCCTGGGGAAAAGCCCCCAAAACATGACAAGAAGTATCGAAGGTTTGCATTATGAAAGCGCATTCATGTATTTGCTTGATTCTGACCTGATTGCATATGTCTAAAGTCCACTTCACTCCTATCTACAACCAGTTCCTACCAGTTGCGGAAGGATCAGGAATGGGTTCCTTAGAGAAACAGCAGACAGAAAAGGCCCTAAAACAAGTTTATGGCCAAGAACTCCCATGAGATACTCAATGTGCAAAAGGTATATGCGTATTCTCTATCATTTTATCGTCCAAGATTTCTACATTCTATTAGTCATGGATTTTTACGTATACTGTAGGCTGTAAACATGTACAATGTGAAAAAGACAAGAAAGGAAGGAGCCAGCATGAGGGAAGTCAATAGCAACTGATAGCAAGTTGAAGTCAAGGAAGTCACCCTCAAGTCAAATAAAGGAAAATCCAAGTGACTTTTCATATTTCAAATTTTAGTAGTATACATTGTAGTCAACCCTCTCCTCATTTATGTTTTGTTTAATTAATTTATGTTGCAATGGAACTGTGAACAGATTCTTGAAAAAAGGAGACAATAGTATGCTATACACCGAGTAGAATCTTTTTCTCCTGTCATAATTTATGTGACAATGTTTGATTGACACGACGTTATTTAGAAAGAAAGAAGATTTGTTTGTGGTAAAAAATGTGGTATAGACAAAATAATGAATCTTAAGGTAATTTATGTTAGCTTGGAAAATATGCGTACATAGATCGTATTTTTACCTTGAGAAGGTAGTTTTTGTTAGATTCTTGAGTGCCTGAGAATGAACGAATGAAAAGCAATAATCTAATCGAAAGAAATAGTAGGGAAGTAACTTCTAACAATAAGCAAAGAATATTACTTTTGGTCTTGGTATGGAAAGGAAATACGCTGACTACCTTTTTACTCTAATTTTCGATTTTTATGTCCATATAGACATTTATGTTTATAAATTATTGTATTAATGTTAAAATGTATAGTTTGGGGTAAATTAAATTATTCTTATGAAAAAAGGATTGAAAAATTCTCTAAATGTTCAAGCAGAATTGAATTGAGTTCATGAATCTCTTAAGAAAAGGTGAGAATTTTTATAGGGTGCTCCGTAAGGAGAAAATATTTTTTTATTTTTTTCATATTTGATTGATCAAAAATTTTATTCTTTAGGTGCTTCCTTCAAAATAATAAAACGACTTTCCTAATAAAAATATGAAACAAAATTATATTATGTCCTCCTTACTTTCTTACAATCATCCATCCCACTCCCCATCCCCACCTTCTCATCCGCTTTCATCTTGTATAATATATAAATATTTTAAAGATAATTATTTTTTTAATAATTACAAAATTTAACGAACCATCACATAAAATAAATAAAAATAACTTATTTTCCTCAAAAATAGTTTTCGCGTAAAACATTTTTCTTCAGACTGATTCCCTCAATTCAAAATCCAAAATTTAAATTGATGTTCTCTCATTAATTCCTTCTAAAAAATTCATTCTAATTAAAATTTTACAAAATAAAAAATTAAAAAAACTCAAAATTCATAAAAAAAAAAAAACCCCAAAAACCAAAAAAAATATTATTAATTTTTTTAATTTTTTTAATTTTTTTAATTTTTTTAATTTTTTTAACTTTTTATCCTTTCATTTTAATTTTTTTATCTGATTTTAATTTGATATAAATTTAAGAAAATAAAAAAATTAAATTTTATAATTTTCAAATTCAAATTTTTAAGTTTGATTTAATTTTTTCTTTGGTTTTTGTTTTTTTTTAAATATGTCATATAAAAATTAAAATTAAAAATTATAAAAACATAAAAATTAAAAAATTGATAATTTTTTAAAAAAACAACATTATCTAATAGAAAATTTAGAGGAAATGAATGAGAGTGCTAATTTTTTGACACGTTTTAAAGGGTGATGAGAGGAAAGGAACAGTAGGCACTAGATCCTAAATGGCACGCACTTACCCAATTGCCCTTTACCCATTGTTTTGGGCTTTCGGCGTTTGATCCCTTCGAAAGTCGATCGATTTTTATTATGTATTTTATAATATTTTTTTTAATAATTAAATTATTAATTTTTTAGTTTATTGTACTAGTTGAACTAAATGTGTTACATTTTAACAACAATTTTGGCTAAAAACTCAAATAGTTTTTATCGTTCATATTACTTGTTCTAACTAACACCTTAAACGTTATTTAATAATAAACGAAGGATTAAAAATATACATAAAGTATTTAAATATTTATCAAAATAAGCTGCTCACTTTTTCTATTTGAAATATCATTATTGTTTAGGTAGGAAAAGGAAAAAACTAATCGTTTAGGTATGTTCCTATAAACATTTGGTAATAGTTAATGTTTGAAACTCACACACCTGATAGTTTAAATATGAAACTCAAAAAATCGTAATACTTTAAAAGTATTTTTCGTCCCGAGCTCTTTTTAAATCTTTATTGCTTAAAAGAGTCATTAAAACACTCTGATTTACTGGTAAATATTCTAAATTTTTTTGAAAACCATAGATTCAGACAATTCAGTCTTAGTTCATGTACCGACAAACAAACAATCTAATGAACCGACCACAACAAGAACCTGGTAACCTGCAGATGCACTAATTTATAATACCAGCAAAACTGAAAAATAATTTTTTTCAAAAAAAGAAATCCATCAAACACTTTTGTCCAAAAAACAAGTGACTGGGGACATTGGAAATTAGCCAAAACCATCAAACACTTATGTCCAAACTCAACCTTGAAATGCCTATAAATAACCATTCTTTACTTCACTCACAAACTCATCAAGTCTTGCAAATTAAGAAGCATTACTATCATTCCTATCACCATCTTCTTCTTCTTCAGTTGAAAATTAAGTCTTTTTGGTACAAAACTAAAATAATGGCCAAGAATGTGAGTTTGGCTTCAGTGGATCAAAAACTAGCCATGGCTAAGCGTTGCTCTCATGGTACTTTGTCTTTCTTTTCTTGTACCTCAAAAAAAAAATAAAAAAATCCCAATAGGATTCTGATGAATGTTTTTCTTTAATTGATTGTATATATGCAGAAGGAGTAGTTGCAGGAGCAAAAGCAGCAGTTGTTGCATCTGTTGCTACTGCCATTCCAACTGTAAGGCTACACTATCTGTATACATTTCAATATTTTTCAAGATTTAGGTGTATACATAATATATTCTTGTGCTCTAATGTTTCAAATGTTGATGAAATATGCAGTTTGCTTGTGGGAAGATGTTGCCTTGGGCAAGAACCTATCTGAATCCAACTGCTAAAGCCCTCATTGTCTCCACAGCTGCTGGAATGGCATATTTTGTTGTAGCTGACAAGACTGTTCTGAAAACAGCAAGGCAAAACTCCTTCAAACAAGGCTAATTAAGGCTCACAATAGAATCACTAAACTCCTTTTAAGTATTTTAGCACTAAGAGAGTATCTGATATCAGTATTACTGTAATCCCTGTTTATGTATTACCAGGGAGAATAGAGTACAAAAGAAATGTCATTCCATCTATGTTGTGGTACCAACATCTATTGTTGTGAATATAATGGAAGTTGGCTTTTATCAAACAGAGCATTTAGCTTCATGACCATTTCAAGACTACAATATCTTTTCCTAAAGCTTACTTACCAATCACTGTTGCAGTGTTTGAATCCATCAAGGGAGTTTACAGAAGAAGTATGTACCAAAAAAATAGAAGTAGAACCTTTATAGGCTATTATTATCATTTGCTTTCCACAGATACTGATAGTACCATGAGTGCATTCTGGCAATAAACTGAGCCATCATCACTAATTGCTTGATCTTTATCAGTTCACCAATAGTCCAAGCACGAGCAAGAACCGTCCTTGAAATGGTGAAATCGATTCCTGTCTCTTGCAATGATCTCCCTATTATATATCTTGGATATCAGCTTTGTGGCTTCGTGACAATTGCCACACACTCTAAGGTTCTTAACAATCCTGAGAGTTGTCCCAGGCTTTGTACTGATCAATCCAAAGGCAATCGCCAACTTCTCGCTATGTTGATTTAGTTTTTCTTCTTTCCACTCCTCATCCATTTCATAATGTACCTCAGATGTATCTGGAATATGGCCAGCCATTTCCAAAAGTCTATCAACTTCATCCAACATTTTATATATCTCATTGCTTTGCGGATGTGATCTATCACTAACAAGAAACTCATGGACTACTCTATCAATCTCAATGGAAGTACAACCAGGAACTTTCTTCATACCTTGATCATTTAAAAAAGTTCTTATCAATGCTACTTTGTCCCAATTTCCTGCACCAGCATAGATGTTGGATAAGAGTACATAAGCACCAGGGTTCTCAGGTTCCAGTTCAAATAGGTTCTTGGCAGCATATTCACCCAACTCAAGATTCTTGTGGATTCTACAAGACCCTAGCAAGGAACCCCATATTGCACCATCGGGTTTTATCTCCATGCTTTCGATCACGGCCATTGCTTCATCGAATTTCCCTGCTCGTCCTAGAAGGTCAATCATACATCCATAATGCTGCAACTTTGGTGTGTACTTGTAGCTTTGGATCATGGTGTTAAAATATTCTCGACCAAGATCAACTAAACCAGCGTGATTACACGCTGATAAAACGCTAACAAATGTTATATCATCCGGCTTCATTCCTTCATCTGTCATTTTCCTGAAAAGCTCCAGAGCTTCATATGCATCCCCATGCATTGCTAGACCTGAGATCATCACATTATAGGAAGCTAAAGTTTTAGTTTTCATTCCCTGAAAGACTTGTTTTGCTGCTGAGATGGCTCCACATTTTGCATACATATTTATCAAACTATTCCACAGGGAAACGTTTTGTAAGTGATGATAATGCTTGTCAATATAGGCATTTGTCCACTTGCCAAGATCTAGAGCACCTAAATGTGCACAAGCTGGAAGGATACTCAACAAAGTAACATCATTAGGATCTATATTTTCATACTGCATTCGATGAAAAACAGCCAATGCTTCTTTATAATTGCCTGTATGTGTATAACCCCCAATCATAACATTCCATGACACAAGATCTTTCTCCTCTAAACTCTCGAATAAGATCCTCGCCCTCTTAAGATCGCTACATTTTGCATACATATCAATAAGTGCATTAACAAGACGAAGATTTGAACCATGTCCGTGATCTTCAATCCATGACCTCACCCAATTCCCCAATTTAAGTTCACCTGCACGAGCACAAGCGGAGAGAACACTCAACAACGTGCTCACTGAAGGTGTCACATTCACATTTCTCATCTCCTCAAACAACACTAACGCCTCCTCGAACCTGCCCATCTGAGCGTATCCAGAAATCATGGCATTCCACGAAACAACATCTCTCATAGGCATTTCGTCAAACAGTTCACGAGCATCACCGACACGGCCCTTCAACGAATACCCATTAATCAACGCCGTGAAGGACACAGCATCTCTGTAAGAACTTTTATCAAACACCAATCTAGCATCATCCATTTCACCATTTTGAGCATACATATTGATAAGTGAAGCATGTACATAAACATCAGTCATCAATCCAAGCTTAAAAACATGCCCATGAATCATTTTCCCCATCTGGGTATTCATTATTTTCGCGCAAGATTTAAAAAGAAACGGAAATGTATAAGAATTCGGCTGATTACCCGAAAAAAGCATTTTTTCGTAGAAATCAATGGCTAAATTCGGGGATGAACTCAATGAGTATCCTCTAATTATCATGTTATACATAACGTGATTAGGGTCTTCAGTAGTATTAAAGATTGATAAAGCATATGAGAAGTCACCATATGGATTAGTGGCACAAAATTCAACTAGTTTGCTTTGTGCAAATTGGGTATTGTGTAAGCCAAATTTGATGAAGTGGGAATGCACTTTCTTGAGGTCCTCCATGCTTTTGCATTTGGATAAGAGGGAAAAAGATGGGTGGGTTTGGAGGAGTTTGTAAGGGGGATCTGAGCTTGGGAGAAAGTGGAGGATAGTGATAGGTGTAGTTGAGGGGTGAGAGGAGAAAGAGAGTGTCATTGTTTTGTGTTCTAATTTGATACTGTGCTAGCTAAATATCATTTGGAGTAGGGGGGATAAAGGTCCAATCTTGAAATTTGGCCCCCAAAACACTTACATGTTCTGATGCTCTTGCAAGGTGTGAGACTTGATTCCCACATCGGAAGCTGAAGACTTGGGCTCTCCCACCTTAATAGTTTGCTTTTGTAGTGTGGTTCTACCACCTACACCCAGTGGAGGTGTTTCAAGAGCGAGGAATCCTCAGCGTGACAGCTTAGGCGGGCAGTTTGACTTCCATTTCAGCTGTTATACCTCCTTTGGTAATAGATCTAACCGAGGGCAGATGAGGAGATATATCTTAAAAAGTCAACAATCTTTTTGTGCAAATGAAATCCTAGAACCAAAGATGCGAAGGTTAAGTTAGGACCACAAAAGAACAATTGAAATTGAGGGTGTAACAGAAGAATCGGAGGAAAAAGCATTGACAGTGTGGATGAGATAAGTTCTCAAATGTGGTTAATGGTTGTTAACATTCTTTTGTTTTTGTGCAAAACAAAAAAACTGCATAAATAGTTCTTTTTCTCACTCCTTTGCCTTAAGAAGAGGGAGAAAAAGGAAAGGAATTTCTTTGGAGGGGTGAGACTAGGGGGTTGGTAGAGGTGTAACAACTTGTGTTTAATCCACTGTCCCAAAAAATGGATGTTTTTCTTAAGTATACAACCTATGCATGAACATTATGGGAGTTTGTTCAGTAGGCTCAAAAAGAATATGGATGTAGGTGTCTTTAAGAATATATTCTGGTTTAGTCAAGCTGCAGCCTTTTGCAAATGGCTCAAAAGTAGTTCTCCTACACAATATTTGGTCTGTTACAAAGTATTTGACTAAACATTTGTTATATTGTTCCAGGTTCTGTATGGGAAGTGGAGGTATAACTACCATTGGAACTATATATCCAACAGGATGATGTAACTTTTTTCTTGTGGGACAATTGGTATGGCTGTTGCTACAAGAATTATTGGGCCAAAATGAAGTATTTGTCACAGAGGTGTGGCTATTTGTAAGTTGAATTATGAAAATCAAGAAAATGAATGGTGTATATGTTCCTTTGTTTATGTATTCTATTGATCCTTGCTTATGAATCATCAAATGAAGTTTTCAAGTCCTAATCTGTAGAGCGAAAAGAACCATAAAAGCCTTTGCAAAAGGATTACTCTTGCATGCTAAGAACCTTGACATAAATTGTTGGTCTCTATCGTGTTATGATAGAAACATAAGCTGAGCGAACATAGATGATCAAGAGGCAAATTCAGAATTTAAATGTGACTGTTTCAGCCTTTAAGGTTCTTACCACCTAACTCATTATACTTTAGAAATTATAGCCATAGGCTCAGATTTAATACTTGTTGGAAATGTAGCGATTCTTCACATATATATATCTGTGCTCCTCGTCGAAAATATAGAGTTCAGATGAGTCCTTTGTCCAAAGGCTGCATCCGCCTCTTTAGATGATAGAAGGCCATTTAGAGATATTTATTGGTTGGCTTCTGATATAAATGAGGCAATAATTAGCAGTTGAGAATATTCAAAAGAATAACTATCTGGGAGTTGCTTGCCACTTATAACCAAGATTGTGGAGCATCTGTGAGAAGTCAAAAGACAAAAGCCCCTGGCACAGCGGCAGATGAAGTATTTATTCAATGTGTTCAACTGAACCCAGCATTTTCAACACAGAGCTTATACATGTGTGTGTGTGTGTGTGTCAAGAATCACTAAATTTCAACAAATATTAAATTCTGAAACCCGTAATGTTGAAAGTGTAATGGGTTCAGAAGTAAGTTCTAAATAAAGGTTAAAACCATCAAAGTTAATATCCTGGATCCGCTTCTGCCAGACACTCTGATCTTTTTGCTGCTGTGGCTACTTGATGCTGCATTGCTTGATACTTTTTTGAAATGGTGCTTTGGTCCAGCGATTCGATCATTGGATACAGTGACCAAAAATATCCAAGTGAACTCATTCTTATATGGTTGGTTATTTTGATGCTGAAGACCAATAAGAAAACAAGTCATAGTGGGCACTACAAAGGGCTAGCCAAAATGATTTTCTGGCTTTCTGTGATTCTTTTTTACCACTACTAATGAATTTATTTAGAAGCAGTATCAATCGATCTTTAGGACCTTTATTCTGATGAGATTTAAGAGAGTGTCAACTCACTTTTTTCAAACAGAGATCATGTTAAAAGTAGTGGAGAACCCCAGCTAAACCCCATTCTATGCATTCTTTCGGCTATAATGAACACTAACCAGAGAGGGACAGGGCATCTACAATCATTCTTCTTGATTTTATCGTCACTATCATCAATATTATTATTACTGGATGAGTTGTTTCCATTTTTCTCCTTTCCGTTTCCAAATAACTCACTTGTATAGATAAGAAGAATATATCTTAATTAAGCACTATTAGGAAAAGTAGCACTAGCTAAAAAACTTACCTTCTGACAGCACAATAGGAATATGCAAAATTCAAAAGCAACGGCTATTTTTATAATTGCCGTTAGGATGTAGATTCTGGCAAGTATTATTGAGGAGTATTGGACCCCTTTACAGAATGGTCACATATAAAGAATAAAGGATGGAGCTTTGTCTGAGGTTTTCTTATCCAGAATATTCATGCTGTCTGGTTAAAAATGGTGATTAGGATTCTTCCTTATCAAATGCTATGTCAACACGCGAGCTTCTGTGCTTAGGTGGAATCAGCTGCGGATGCCATGTCAGCACTTGTGGTCCTGATAATTGCTCAATAGATTTCTACTCATTGTTAATCTGTACATTACTCTTGATTTGCTCCAATTTGAACACCGTATTTTGTGTTTGTATGAGAGTTTTTTTTTGTTGCGACTTACCAAGGACAGCAGATTGTGGATTTTCACTCACTTCTTGCCACTTATAACTTTGAGGATAATTTGTAATTTCTGTGTTCATTGCTTGAATATTATTTCCAATTGACAACTTATTGGAACCGTCCCCAAGTCAGAACCTTAGCTGATATTGTCCTTAACATGAAAGCATAATCAACTGTCCTTTAGTAAGGGAGCTTGATTAAAAGAAAAATGCAATTTGATATTGATATTCACAGTAATACAGCAGTAAAAGTTAGACAACTACTAAAACAGAATCTCTTTTGTTTCTAGTTCTACCTGCTGCTTGGTTTTTAATTTGCAAACTTCTGATGGAAAGATATTAGCAGTCTATAGTTGAGGCATCGGAACCAAGTCAAAAGTTATAGTATAACCTTACACTGTATTGAATATGGTCAAAGATGGCTAACCTTTTCACTTCTCATCTGCAACTACAGGGCATCAAATTCATATAATTCAAGTCTCGTACAATGCATCACTTTCAGAAATCAGAATCTTCAGAGAATATTGATTTCTTTACTGATGGAAAACAAAGATAAACGCCATGTGATGATCACTTAAACACATTGTCTCAGGTACCTGTCATTAAAGAGGTATTTCTCTTCAAGTTGATACATTCAATACTGTCAGGAATAATGTAACTCTCATGTTTTGCTCTGAATTCATCTTTCACCTGTCTGCGCCGCTAAAAATGCTTTTTATATTCTTAGTAATCTATTTGGTGAAACTAAGTACAGGTCTGATAATATCTAGAGGGATGCTGTTTAAATTATATCATATCAATCCCAAGGAAAACTGAAAAGCATATTATGCTTTCCAAATAGAGATAAAGACCTAAATGTGTGATTAAGAGCTCTAAAACTGGTTTTGTCAAAATAGACAAGTAAACACAGACATGACTGAACAGGAGATGAGTAAAGTTCCACTTTACTTAACTTTTGAATTATTAAGAAGAATATAATAAAAAAGAATAGAACTCAAATTATGCATTATGAGGGAATTGATTCCTTGGTGGTAATTGTTACAGTGTTTGCCCTTTGGAACCTGGACCATTTTCCACCTGAACGACATAAGCCTTCGTGTCAGGCAGTTGCTTGCATCTGTAATGTGGATTACACATGTTCATCTATTGTGTAAACATGTTCAATCCATATCATCTCGAGGGGCCATCGATCTTAGCAAGAGCACGCGGTGAAATAACCCCACCTTTCATATAACATCTTCCCCTCATAACACCTACTAGAAATGGATACAGAACAAAGAATAATATTTTGAGAAACACTTTTTAGTAGAATAATGGACGGGAAAGGGTAAGGAGGGGCATTATTGTGTTTTTGCAAGAAAATACTACTTCACATGCATGAACTTGATAGTTGAGAACTTTTAGAGCCATACCTCTATACTCGAGAAGGAAGGAAAGTAGGAGGCTTATCCAATTCTTTTTTGGAAAATTTGCGATATCTTGTGGATCCCATTTAAGGAAACAGTCTAAAGCTCACAAAGATCAAAAACAAAAAAGCTTTTGGGCCCCAATAGTGAGTTCTTCCAACTATATAAACCTCCTCAAACCATTCATCAAACTTACCAACTCCAGCAAGCCATTTCTTGAGCTTCAAGCTTACGTGTAGCTAAGAAGCTCAGTTCTTCAAATCCTTCACTTCTTTTAGGTGAGGCATTCATTATGTATTTTCCTTGTGTAGTTCATTTTATTATCTCAGATTGGAAGTAAATTTCAAATTCTTCCAGCTTCTACACAAAAAAAAAATGCAGTTTTGAATGCAAGTTTTTAAAAATATTAAGCCTTCAATACAAAATTAACGCGCTGCAGAATTTCTTCCTAGAATGAGATACTGTTCAAGTGTAAGTAATGCAGTTCTTGGCTTCTTGCTTGTATACAGCATTTCGAATCCCTCAAAGGTTGATAAACAACAAGATGTCTTGATTGTTTTTTCATGCCTCTTAAGATGGCCGATTTTACTTCCCACTTCTCATAATCAAATTTGTTCTCATAATCTTTTCATGTTTACTAATTCAGATTTCAAGACAGAAAATGAGCAGGGATGGAGATTGGATGTGTGCTGCATGCCAACACCTAAATTTCAAGAAACGGGACGCATGCCAGCGATGCAGCTGCCCAAAATACGCAACACCCGCTGATGTTGCCATGTATGGACTAAACAAAACTGACGTCTTGGCTGGAGACTGGTATTGCAGTGCTATGAACTGCAGTTCTCACAACTACGCAAGCAGAACAAGCTGCTATCGATGTGGTGCCTTAAAAAGTGATTATTATGGTGTCGGGGCGGGAATGATGGCACCAGCAGGTTATGGATATGATGCAAGTGCTCTTCCTGGTTGGAAGAGTGGTGATTGGATTTGCAGCAGGTTAGTCACATTCTCAATTCCAAACAAATAGGGATCGACTATATTAATCCTTACTGTTCATGTCTTCCATTTAAGTTCATTCCAGTCCAATATTATATAAAATAAAATAGAAGTTCTCTATATTTACTATTAGCATACGAAGGTGGCTTACTAAATACATGGGATTTTAACTGACACAACTTCCTTCTTGATCGACAGATTAGGATGTGGTATGCACAACTATGCCAGTAGAGCAGAATGTTATAAGTGCAAGACGCCAAGGGATTTCGGTGAGCCATCTTCCTTCTGATTCTGGTACTGCATAAATTGACATTTTTTCTTTCCAAGACCATTTATCATTTACTAACATCTTGTTCATTTCTCTGTCTTTCAGGAGGTGATCTGAGAGGAAATGAGTTATATTGAGGGACGCGGTGAGATTAAGTTATTTATGAAGATTTAACCTTCAAAGACCCTTCTTCTTCTTCTTCTTCTGTTTTTTCTCTTCTCTCTTGCTTTTAGCTTTTTTTTTTCTTCTTTCTTTAGATTAGTTTCTCGAAGAAGGGTTTAATTTCTAACTGCATTGTAACTGTGCAAGTTCTTCTAATGAATGAAGTTCCTTCATATTTTTCATTCTTTCTGTCCAATGAATAATATCATGTCGCCTTAAGGATCACAGTGAGAAAAAAATAGGAGAAATAACATAAGGATCAGAAATTAGATTCATAGAATCTTTGAGTGGTTTCATTCGTAGGGAACCAAATTGGTTCCTTTAAGCATCAACTCTCAATTATTACACAGATAAGAACCAGATGCTTTACTTTTATAATTGAGCCAATTTCACCTTTTCTCTTTCCTTTCCTCCCCTCAAGTTTCCAATTTGTTTCAATTCCATGCTAATGTGCAGCATTTTCAAGATAGCCATTCTATCATTGTTGAGCTAAGTTCATATAATTTCAATGCAACTAATTAGTGGAAACCCCATTTGAGGGTTCTACAGTTCAATGCAACTTAAGGGACAAGAATGAGCCAAGAATTTCTAAATCACACTAATAAGACAGCTAGAAGTGAAGAGCAGTCGTGGTCAGAGCCTGGCTTTTGGCGATAAGCTAGCAGTAAGATTGGCTACATTGAAGTTCGAATAAGAGAAATAGTAGGAGTTGTTGAAGACATAATTAATTCATTAAAAGTATGCTCTCTCTGACAACTTAAGCTTTTAGATAAGATGGTCACACATTTCAACATGGTATCAGAACAGACAATGATCGTGAGTTCATGTCTCACCGCCACCCATTATCCAAGAAAAAAATCCACGTGATTAGCCCATGACATCAGGAGGCGTGTTGAAGACATAATTAAGTAATTAAAACTTAAAAGTGTGATTCTCTAATATATAGTTTAATCTTTTAGATGAAATGATCAATATACTTCAATAGCAGTAATCGTATCTGTATATTTGAAGCTCAATAAGAAATCATATTTTGATGCAAGGCTCATTCAGACAAGGAAAATTCAGATAAGGATTAGCATTTTCAACATGTATGTGTGTGTGCGCACTTATGCACGTAAACAAGTACATATAGAGTTACATACACATCTTAAAACTCTCTATCTCAAACAGAGAGCTGAAGTGCATTGTATGGCAGGGGTAGATAAACCTATCTTTGTCCCTCCGCGTTACAAACAGTCTACACATTCTTCATCCACCACCTTCTAGATTTTATATTCCTTTTCTTTTTTTTATCAAGACAAGTGTCTTAGTTCATGTGAAGTAGTTTCAATTCCATGGCATATCTCCCAGGGTCCAGACAGCAAGAACCAATTCTAATTAATCATGCCTTTTATCTTTGCTTGTGTAAAATCAGTGGCCCTTTCTTTCAAATATCTCTATCAATAAAAAGTCATTTTTTTTCTTTTAAAAAATCACTGTTTTAGTCTGTCTTTGTATTCTATTGGCATAATACATAAATATACACTCAAACTTGGCCTCAGTTAGCAAGTAAGCACTCCAACTTTGAGAGTGCACATCTAGACACCTGAACTCGTCTCCATAGTGTAAGTTGAGCGCTCCAACTTAGAAAAATGATCATCTAGACACCTCCTAAATTTATGTGCCACGTCAGCGTCAGGTGTCCATGAGACATAGTGGGGACGAGTTAGAGTGTTTAGTTTCCAACTGAGACCAAGTTTAGGTGTTTAGATGTGCACTCTCAAAGTTGGAGCACGTACTTGCTAGTTGAGGCCAAGTTTGTGTATGTATTGTGCCATCTCACTATTGAAGCCCAAAGGTTTCCTTTTTGATCTGTTGTGAGCTTAGACAGTTTCTTAAATGGGATCCACAGCATAGCACAAATGTTCAAAAGTTGTCAACTGTTAAATTCATGCATTTGAAGCACTAGTTTCTTGAGAATATAGGTTATGGTTTGACAAATGCATTTGAAGCACTAGTTTCTGGAGCTTCAAGTTTACATCTAGCCGAGAAGCTCGGTTGCTCAAATCCTTCAGGTTTTTTTTTAGGTGAGGCGTCGATAATGTCCTTTCCTTGTGTATTTCATTTCATTATCTTAGATTGGAACTAAATTTCCTCTTTTTCCAGCTTCTACACCAAAAACACTGCTGTCTTTAATGCAAGTTTTTCAAAAAAATTTGGCCTTCAATGCAATAACTGTTCATATAATGCATATAGATAGTATTTTGGATTTTTCACCTTGCTAACTATAACCATTTAAGAAATGATTCCTCAAAGATAGATAATTTCACATGCCCCTGACAATGGTCTATTTTGACTTCCCATATGCAAATTCTCATAATCTTTTCATGTTTACTAAATTCAGATTTCAAAGACAGAAAATGAGCAGAGAAGGAGATTGGATGTGTGCTGCATGTCAGCACCTAAATTTTAAGAAACGGGATGCATGCCAACGATGTAGCTTTCCTAAATATGCAACACCGGCTGATGTATCCATGTATGGACTAAACAAAACAGAAGTCATGGCTGGAGACTGGTATTCCAGTGCCATGAATTGTGGTTCTCACAACTATGCAAGCAGCACAAGCTGCTGTTGATGTTGTGCCTTAAAAAGTGATTATTATGGTATTAGGTGGGGTTATGGATAGGATGCAAGTGCTCTTCCTGGTTGGAAGAGTGGTGATTGGATTTGCAGCAGGTTAGTCCACATTTACTCTACAACAACAATCTATGAGTAAAGCAAATTTGGTCGACTATATGAATCTTCACTATCCATATTTACTATTCGACATATTTAACTGACATAACTACCTTCTTGATCAATAGAATAGGATGTGGTAGGCACAACTATGCCAGTAGAGCAGAATGTTATAAGTGCAAAACACCTAGGGATTCTGGTGAGCCATCTTCCAAGTGATTCTGTTGCACATAGTACGACGTTTTACTTACCAAACGCCATTTATCATTTACTAACATCTTGTTCATTTCTCTGTCTTTCAGGAGGTGACCTGAGAGAAAGTGAGTTATATTGAGGGACGCGGCGACACTAAGTTTTCATTGAAGATTTAAACTTTCAAAGACCCTTCTTGTTCTTCCTTTTTGCTCTTCTCTCTTGCACCCCAGGTTTTTCTTTTCTTCTTTCTTTAGATTATATTCTTGAAGAAGGGTCAATTTCTAACTGCATTGAAACTGTGCAAGTATTCTAGTTAATGAAATTTTGCATTCTTTCTGTCTTTCAAGTTTCGGAAAACTGCTTTTGTTGGTGGTCCGATGATAAGCTACTCCCTTCGTCCACTTTTACTTGTCCACTATACTAAAAATACATGTCCAATTTTACTCATCCAGTTTGGAATACCAAGACATAATTTATCACTTAGTTCCTAATATACCTTTATTATTAACTATAAGTTTCAAAAACTGCTTTGGTTGGAGTGGTCCGATGATAATACTCCCTCCGTCCACTTTTACTTGTTCACTATACTAAAAATAGATGTTCAATTTTACTTGTCCAGTTTGGAATACCAAGACATAATTTATCACTTAGTTTCTAATTTAGTTTTATTATTAACTATAGTCATTTCCTAAAGCACGTTATTCCTTGAGGGTGTCTTAAAATCGATAATGAACAAGTAAAAATGGACGAACAATATTATATATCTTTAATAATAAACCAAAGTTCTTTAGGCCTAGTAAGAAAAATCCAAAGCCTTGTGTTTCATTTATGTATTAATTCACAGCAGAAACAATGAAGGAGAAATTACTGAAGGACCAATCTATATGGGCCGAGCCACCTCAGGGCGAGGATGATGCAGTGACACTCTTTGCCAGAAAATTATATGGTGTACGAAGGTTAAATGTTAGTTTTATGAGTACAAATTTAATTTCTTAGCCTTTGGCAGCATGGGCGAGAAAATTGACACACTTGCGTCAAATTTCTGGCTCATACTTGGGATCAAATATTAGATTTACAGAACAAAAATTAGTTCCTTTAAGCATCAACTCTCAATTATTACACGAATGAGAACCAGATACTTTACTTTTATAAATGAGCCAATGAAGTAACTCAATTGCACCTTTTCTCTTCTTTTCTTTTCTTCAAGTCTCCAACTCATTTACATTTCCATACTAATCTACAACATTTTCAAGCTAGCCATTTCCATCACTGTTGAGCTAAGTTTGTACATACAAAATTTCAGTGCAACTAATATGAGGGAACCCCATTTGGGGGTTCTTAATTTCAATGCAACTTAAGAGCCAAGAACTTCCTAAGGCTTGGCTTTTCGCCGATAGGCTAGCAGTAAGCTTGGCTACATCAAAGTGAAAACAAAAGGGCCTATATATATACCTACCTTTAGGGTAAGACAAATCGTAGGAGTTGTTGAAGACGTAATTAAAGTAATTAAAAGTTTTCTGGATAACAACTTAAGTTTTAAATGAGACGGTCACATTTTAACGTGGTATCATTAGAGTTTGTTCTCTCTAACAGGTTTAAACTTTTTTTAGATAAGATGGTCACTCCATTAGGAGAGCGAGGCAGATTTATGTAACTACATTTTGCTCAAATTATATAAAAAAGAAAATAAATGTATGCATATACTAGCGATACTCGTTCTGAACCCATATCGATTTTGTGGTGAGAAAAGGATCAAACGTTTCCATCCCTAGGTGGCCGGTACCATACATTAATCATAATTTTCTAGATGAACCATAAATATACAAGTACTAACATGTCAACAAAATATTATACTTCAAACTAACAGTTCAAAAAATGCATGGATTCAGCGATAAGGTCCTTAAAGATTAACTATCGAGTTTAAGTCATGAATCCGTCTATAGCTGGAACATTGTATCTTTAGATCTCCATGTAGAATAATCATTATTTTGAAAAGGTTCACATTCCATGCAAAATTACTTATATGCCTTGTTTATGATGGGCAAGTTGTCTTAGTTCATGTGAAGTAGTTTCAATTCCTTGGCATATCTCCTAGGGTACAAACAGCCTGAACCAATTCATAAAAAGTCACTTTTTTGGTTTTTAAAAATATTTTTAATTATATATTAATTAATCCCTTTAAATTTCTCTATTTTTTTTTCAATTATTGAAGAATATTTAGGAAAAGAGGGATGTTAGCATCATATCATATGCATTTGTCAAACCATACCCTCTATACTCAAGAAAATAGTGCTTCAAATGCATGAATTTAATAGTTGACAACTTTTGAAACTCAAGAAGGAAAGTTTATCCAACTATTTTTTGCTATCTTTGTGATCCCATTTAAGGAAACTGTCTAAAGTTCATCACAGATCAACAAAGGAAACTTTTGGGCTAATAGTGAGATTTTCCAACTATATAAACCTCCACAAACCATTCATCAAAAATATCAGCTCCAGCAGATCATTTCTTGAGCTTCAGGTTTTACGTCTAGTCGAAGCTCAGTTCTTAGAAATCCTTCACTTGTTTTAGGTGAGCTCATACATTATGTTGGTTTTTGTCCTTGAAGTTCATTTCTTTATCTCAGATTGGAACTAAATTTCCTCTTCTTAGATTCTACACAAACAAAAAGAAAAAGGTGTTGTTTTCAATGCTAGTTTTTCGAGAAAATTAGACCTTCAATACAAGATTCATGTGCCAAGAAATTTCTTTATAGAGTGAAATGGCTGTTCATGTTAAGCAATGCAGTTCTAATGATTGTTGCATGTGCCTCTTGGCTCTTCTGGGATCTTCTATTTTGCTTCTTGTATGGAAAATATTTCTCATAATCTTTTCATGTTCACTTTCAGTTCAAGACAGAAAAATCATGAGCAGGGAAGGAGATTGGATGTGTTCTGCATGCCATACTAAATTTCAAGAAACGGGATGCATGCCAACGATGCCTTTGTCTAAATATGCAACATCGGCTGATGCTGCCATGTATGGACTAAACAAAACAGATGTCTTGGCTGGAGACTGGTATTGCAGTGCCATGAATTGTGGTTCTCACAACTATGCAAGCAGAACAAGCTGCTATCGGTGTGGTGCCTCAAAAAGTGATTGTAGTATCAGGGCAGGAATGATGGCACCAGCAGGTTATGGATATGATGCAAGTGCTCTTCCTGGTTGGAAGAGTGGTGATTGAATTTACACTTGAGTTAGTTCTCTTTGCTACAACAACAAAATTTATGCCTCAATTCCAAACAAGTAGAGGTCGTCTATATGAATAATCCTCACTATTCATGTCCTTCCATTTAAGTTCATCCAGGTCCAATATTAGATAAGATAAAAGTTTACCACTGGCACATACAAGTGACTTGTTCTGCTTCAAACAACTTCCTTCTTGATCGACAGAATAGGGTGTGGTATGCACAACTATGCCAGTAGAGCAGAATGTTATAAGTGCAAAGACACCAAAGGGATTTGGTGAGCCATCTACCATGTGATTCTGGTACTGCATAGTCGGCGTTTTACTTTCCAACACCATTTTATCATTTACTAACATCTTGTTCATTTCTCTGTTTATCAGGGTGACCTGAGAGAAAGTGAGTTATATTGAGGACGGCAATGAAGTTTTACCAGAACTCTTAACTTTCAAATACCCTTCTTCTGTTTTCTTTTCTTCTTTCTTTTAGATTAGTTTCTCAAAGAAGGGTTTAATTTCTAACTGCATTGTAACTGTGCAAGTTCTTCTAATGAATGAAATCCCTTCAGATTTTGCATTTTTTCTGTCTTTCGACAACTGTTTTTGTCAGGGCGCTCCAATGAATAATATTATGTAAACTTAACAGTCAACCAAAGCTGTTTAGGCCAATTTCACCTTAATTTACAGCAGGAAAACAGGAAGGAGAAATTACAGAAGAATCAGAAATTAGATTCATAGAATATTTGAGTGGTTTCATTCTAAGGGAACCAAATTAGTTCCTTTAACATCAACTCAATTATTACACAGATAAGAACCAGATGCTTTACTTTTAGAGTAATATCTCGAGATGTTAACTCAA
Source organism: Datura stramonium (assembly GCA_018107945.1). NCBI lineage: Eukaryota > Viridiplantae > Streptophyta > Magnoliopsida > Solanales > Solanaceae > Datura > Datura stramonium. Next base: position 217,107 of record JACEIK010001952.1, read on the forward strand.
CTAAAGGTATTTCTCTCGGAAGAAAGTCAACGCTTTGTTTTATAACTTAAAAGTCACTCAACTAAAGGTATTTCTCTCGGAAGTCCCACTCAACTAGGGTATTTACTGCCGAGGAAGTCACTTTCGGCTTTATTTTATAACTCGAAAATCGGCTCAACTAAGGGAAGTTAAGGTTCTTTGTATGGCACTCTAAACTCTCTGTCTTACGCGAGACGAAAGTGTAACTACCGGCTCTTTCAACTTGTCCTGTCTTTGGATAAGTATTGCGGTTAAGTCAGTTAATAAGATGAGAGTCGGAAAATTGAAATAAGAGCTGTCAAGTGATTCTTGAATGTTTCTACTTATGTAGATGGAGTCGATCTCAGCTACTATATATCTTGATAATTCCCAAAGACAATATCAGAATTACCCATCTTATGTGATATGTAACTAGATTGCCTTAGCGCCGAGTCATTCATTAGTCATGGCCCCGGCAGAAAGTCACTCAATCAATTTAAATAATTTTTCATTAAATTTCTTGACTGAAATTTTTATTTAAAGCTAAATCTTTAAGAAATAAAAAATATCCTATCTTAACAATTTCATGACCTTCATTTGATATAGCTACTAAAATTATATAGGTCAAATATACATTTATCAAGACCCTTTTATATTTTCTAAAAGTTAATTGCATTAATATCAGAACTTTCAGAATTTTCATTTTTATAAGTGATCCAATTTCACCTTTGCTCTTTTCTTTCCTTCCTTCCTTCCATGTCTCAAACTCAAAATTCCATTTGCATACTAATCTGCAACATTTTCAAGTTAGTCATCATCATTGTTGATCTGAGTGCAACGAATTAGTGGAAACCCCATTTGAGGGTTCGTAAGTTCATTGCAAAACTTAAGAGACAAGAATGAGCCAAGAACTTCTAACTCACACTAATAAGGCAGCCAGAAGCGAAGAGCAGTTGGCCGATAAGCTAGCAGTAGCTTAGCTACACTTGAAGAGCAAATAAACAGGAGAGATAACTGGTAGGGAAAATATCCATATCTGTATATTTGGGCTCAATATGAAATTGTATTTTAATGCAAGACTCATTCAGATAAGGAAAAACTCTAGAGATTGTTTCTATTGGAGTTATTGAGTTTACTTAATAGGAATATGGCATTGATTCTTGTTACATAATTTCTAAAAAAAATATTTATATTAAGGATTGTTGGGGGCACAAAAGAAGCAGTGGCGGGTTCAACCACGAACAAGAGATGAGGGATTGGGGCCAAGGGGCAAGCAGTGGCAAATTCAACCACAGATTAGCATTTTCAGGTAAAAACTGGTGCTTTTTGGCATGAGTCTATATATATATGTGTGCGTGTGTGACACGTACAACAAAGTACATCTAGAGTTACATATACATTTTAGAACTCACTATCAAAATTTAGGACCTACAACATCTAGACTCAGATATACACACTCAAAGTAGAGAGTTGAAGTGCATTTGCATGGCAGGAGCAGAGAGACCTATCCTTCCACCACACTAACAGTATCAAGTTTCTTCATTGTATCCCATTTTTGCTAGTAGGAGCTGGTACTTGATGAGAACAACCAGCTTCAAAGTTTAGTATGCTAGCAAACAGACAGAAATACTTGTATTATGATATCAATTTACATATACATTTTAAAGTTTCGTTTTTAACGGTCATTATAAGTACCATGTCTATTAGGATGTGTATATCCATGAAAAAACTGAGATCGTATCCCTCATTTAAGACTCAAAAACCCCATTAGGAGAAGGCAAGGAGGATCTATCTAACTACGTTTTGCTCGACTTAGAAGCAACCCCAACCAGAGGCAAATGGACCACACATTTAATAGGTTCAACTAAACACATCATTTTCAAGAAGAACCGTTAAATACATGTAAAAATGCAATGGATTCAGCGATAAGGACCTTAAAGATTTTACTTTCTTCGAAGCATCAAGTTTAAATCATGAATTAAGCCTAAAGCTGCAACATAGTCAACTGCTAATTTCCATGTAGGAATAATACATTATTTTTGAAAGGTTCACATTCCCTGCAAAATTAAATATATGCCCTTTTTAATGGTAGACAATTTGTGTTAGTTTCATGTGAGTAGTTTCAATTCCATGGCATATCTCCTGGTGTCCAAACAGCCAGAACCTATTCTTAATTAATCATGTCTTTTAAAATAAATTGGCCCTTCCTTTCAAATATATCTCTGTCAATAAGGTCATTTCTTGTTTCAAAAATTTCTGTTTTAGTCAGTCTTGGATTCTATTCCCTAAATTTCCTCTTCTTTTTTTTCCAATGCAGAAAGAAAGTTCAAATTATTGAAGAATATTTAGGAAAAGAGGGATGTTAGCATCATATGAATTTGTCAAACCATACCCTCTATACTCAAGAAAATAGTCCTTCAAATGAATGACTTGAAAATGAAAATTTTGCTATCTTGTGGTTGTGGATCCCATTTAAAAACTTATTAGCAAAGTTCACAGCAGATCAAGGAAACTTTTTGGACCCCAATAGTGGGAATGTTCCAACTATATAAACTTACTCAATTCATTCATCAAAATCTACCAGCTTCAGCAAACCATTTCTTGAGCTTCAAGAGTTTCGTCTAGTCGGCTCAGTTCGTTAAATCCTTCATATTTTTTTAAGGTGAGACATTCATAATGTTTCTTTCCTTGTGTAGTTCATTTCATTATCTCAGGTTTGAACTAAATTTCCTATTCTTCCAGCTTCTACACTTAATAAATAATAAAAAGCTGCTGTATCTTTTTCAAGTTTTAAAAATATTAAGCCTTCAATACAAGATACCATTCTTTTAGTCCCAAGACCGCTAAGAAAAGAGCTGACTTGGAACAAAGTTTCCATGTTGTTGATTCCTAGGGTAGCGCTTCTTCCCTGTGCCTATTGCACTAGTAAGTAGGATTGACCCGGAATCTTGAACCTCTGGCGTAACCTTTTGCTTAATTGAAACATAGCATCTGAGGTTGCATTAATCTAGGATACGCAACGGAAGGAATTGTTCTATTTCCAAACTTCACCTTCAAAAAGTGTAGATTTTGTTTTTCAAAAATTTTCTCAAATCACGTATTTTTCTCCTCCTTCGAATGAGAGAAATAGACAATATATGAAATTAAAAAAATAAAAAAGAATTAAACCACACCCATCTCTTTAATAGGTAAATGCCTCTTTTTCTCCTGAAGTTGTGGAATTTTCGTAATAAGATAAGTTACTCGTAAAAAACTGTTCATGTATAAGCAATGCAGTTCTTTCATATAGACAGTATATTAAGTGCACCTGTGGCCTTTTTAACTATAATTTTTTAATACTAAGATTGATAAACAATAAGCAAAAGTTATTGCTTCTTATAAGCAAATTTATTCTAAAAATCTTTTCATGTTTACTAAATTCAGATTTCAAAGACAGAAAATGAGCAGAGAAGGAGATTGGATGTGTGCTGCATGCCAGCACCTAAATTTCAAGAAACGGGATGCATGTCAACGATGTAGCTGTCCTAAATATGAAACATCGGCTGATGTTTCCACGTATGGACTAAACAGAACAGAAGTCTTGGCTGGAGACTGGTATTGCAGTGCTATGAACTGTGGTTCTCATAACTATGCAAGCAGAACAAGCTGCTATAGATGTGGTGCCTTAAAAAGTGATTATTATGGTGTCGGGGCAGGAATGATGGCACCAGAATGCGTGCATATGATGCTGCTTGCCTCTTCCTGGTTGGAAGAGTGGTGATTGGTTACAGCAGGTTAGTTCTCAATTTCACATTTACTTTGATCTCCATGCAGGTGATGAACTGTATAACGTTAAGTACTAACGTCTAAATTAACCCCCAGAAAATTTGGTCGACTATATGAATCCTCATTGTCCATATCTCTCCATTTAAGCTCATTTTAATACAATATTATAGGTTAGCCATGTACACTAGCTCCGCACATGTAACCATACATGGTCTTATGTATGCAACGCTACCTGGTATTTCTGCAAGATACTGCTTCCGTGTCTTGAACCCCTGACGTCCTAGTGACATGGCATCAACTTTTACTGTTACATCAAGGTTTCCCTTCCCATGGATCTCAGTCCAATATTATATATCAAACATAAAGTACTAGAAGTCCGCTATATTTAGCTTGACATATTTACTAACATAACTACCTTCTTGATTGACAGAATAGGATGTGGTAGGCACAACTATGCCAGTAGAGCAGAATGTTACAAATGCAAGACACCTAAGGATTTTGGTGAGCCATCTTCCAAGTGATTCTGGTACTGCATAGTCGACCTTTTACTTTCCAACGCCATTTTTCATTCACTAACATCTTGTTCATTTCTCTGTTTTTTCAGGAGGTGACCTGAGAGAAAGTGAGTTATATTGAGGGGCATAGCGACATTAAGTTTTTGTTGATGATTTACCATGACTCTTGCTTTTAGTTTTTACCAAAGAAGGGTTAATTCCTAGCTACATTGTAACTTTGGCACTGTGCAAGAGTTCTAACGAATGAAGTTCCGTCAGATTTTGCTTTTCTTTCTGTCAACAAGTTTCAACAACTAAACAAAACTGCTTTCACTTTTCATAATAAAATGAAGAAAATCAACATATTCCTGGAATTGCAGTCTCATTATCTCTTTAGTTGTCGCTCCCTACTTGCTCATTCGCAATTACTACCACAAGAAAATTAGCCCTCATCTCTAAAGGGCTTATGCACTCCTGCATACATTTCCTTATATTATGGGATCTGAAGACTGAAACAACCAAAGTTGTTTAGGCCACTGAGAAATACAAAGACTTCTATATCACTCAGAACCCATTATTTAGGTCTATGTACTAAATTCACAGGAGAAAATAGGGAGAAAATAACAGATCAGATATTAGATTCATAGAAACATTATGAGTAGTTTCACTATAAGGGAACCAAATTGGTTCCTTTAAGCATCAACTCTCAATTATTACACAGATAAGAACCAGATGCTTTTCTTTTATGAGCACAGAACACATATGAAATGAGTCCATATAGGTGACTCAATTATAGTAGCAGATCATTAGGATATTTTCCTTTAATTGTTTTCATTAGTTTCCTTAGATAACATTATAATGTAAATGTATAAATATCTTGGATTCATGAATGAAGATAACACGATTCTTCCACAATTACATGTCAGTATAGAGATTTCCCACCGCCAAATCAATGGGAAATTTGTGCTATAAAGTCATGAACTTCACTCATTTCTGACCTAATTCACTAGGAAAAGCGCATAGTTGGAAGCGTTCTCCTTTGAAATAGTGAAAAGCTTCCTAATTTTTTCATGTGAAACATTACTATTTTCTTTCACATTTTATCGGTGGGAATGATTAAACTAATATTTTCGATTAGAAAAATTTGGTGATTTTTAGTAGTCTTAGGTTCATTCCTATTTGGGCTTCGATCCATACTCCGGTTGGGCACAGGCGTAGGGATGTTAAGTAGATTAGAGTCTATATTGGTTGGGGAATAGACACAGTGCCTTTTATGAAGTTGAGCAATCACTCCATACGTAAAATTGTTTTGAGGTTGAATTAGGCTGAATCTTGTGCATTTACAAATTTTAGTGCAACTATAGGTGTACTTGGACCCAGAAGTCGTTTTAAATTGTTTGATTGGCGAAACGTTATCCGAGACATATGGAAAACGTTTTCTATCAAATGAGGAAAACAACTTCTCTAATTTATTCTTGGCGGATTACAACTATTTGAACTTTAAACTTCGCAAATACTAAATTTCAGCTATCACTAAGGCATTACTATGATTAATCTTTAGTACTTGAAAGTTTCATCAAAACAAAAAATACTCTATGATTTTCTAATATTATCATTAATGTTAATATGAAATCATATGCTCCGATCAGATAAGGAAAAACTCCAGAGATTGCTTCTATTAAGAGTTATTGAGTTGACTTGATAGGAATATGGCACAGATTCTTGTTACACTTGGTGCAGAACACTTAATCATTCCCGAGCAAAACACTATCACAGTTCCCTCCTTTGTATATAGAGTGAGCGGTTCGCAATTGCGCAAGTATTCGGTTTTTGAGTTTTTTATCCGATTATAAGGTGTTTACTTCCTACGCAATTATCGGCGAATGTTTATCAAACACATCTCAACTATCAATTGTTCACTTTTCCTACTTGAAATATCACGATCATTCAATTAGGAAAAGTGAGCAATGATAGTTTGTTGTGTTTGATAAAATATTAAGTAATAATTCAGGTAGAAAAAAATAAACATGCTATCGTTTAGATATATTTCGAAAAGCATGATGCTATGTGGATTTGCGTAGCGACGTTATAATCGAGATTATATATGTGTACATAAAAAAAATGTAAAAAAATAATAATGTGTGTGTGTATGTTTGTGTGTGTATATATACACTAAATTAAGTTTGTCTTGAACTCATTAACTCTAAATTATTGATCGATTTTGAGGAAAAAGTCCCTTGATTTCTATCCCAGATAGATGGTAAAAAAAACCATTATTTTGTTGACGAACCATAAATGTACACTAAAATGTCAACAAATAATAAAATTTGACTAATAGTTTTCAATCATAAAATTGAAGATTAAACTCATTAAATTTAAATTATAGATTCATCTCTGGCAACAACATAGTTCTTTTCTTTTGTTTCAATCTATTATCCGGTAGCCATTGCAATCACGAATAATTTGGATTCACATTGCATAAAAGGCCCATTAAGATGAAAGTGCTTCCTATATTACAATTTTTTTTCATATTTAAAACTCGATTAGAGACCTTTAATTAAGGATAAAGAAAACCTATCTATGCCACCGCAACCCTCTACTATATGCCTTTGTTTATATAGTAGACAAGTGTCATAGTTCATGTGAAGTATAGTTCCAATTCCTTGGCATATCTCTTGGGGTCAAGACAACCAGAACCAATTCTTATTAATCATATATATTTTTTCTTCTTCTTTTTTGGGTATAAGAGTGAGTAGCCTTTTCTTTCATAATATCTATTAATAAAATTCTATTCCTTGAATTTGCTCTACTTTCAAGAAAAAGTTCTAACTTATTGAAGAATAATTTGGCAAAAGATGGATGTTGTTAGCATCATATAAAGTCAAATCCATGTTGCTAATTACCCTCACTATTACCAATCTAAAAAGAGTTGCGCGGAATCTTCACTTTCGACGTCGCACTTATGTTGAGAATTTCTCCAAAAATCTGTATTTTTTAAAATCAACCCACACTCGCCGACATTTTGAAAAGTCGAACAACATAAATTACAACACCAAAAAGGAAAATAAATAAGTAAGAGAAAATGTAGTAATAAATTTAATAAAATAAGCACTTGAAGAGTAATAGCCGTTTTGATTGGTTTTATTATTCTTATCTAAAAAGTTGTAGGATAGAATGATATTATTTCATAATATTCATGATATTTATAAAAGTACCCTCATAAGTCACAACAATTAATAAGCACTAAATAACATTTGGATTAAATGAATTAATTAAGTAAATAATTTTTCGGGATATCAAAGATCTCTCTGTCCTTCCACTCCTCAGATAAATAAAGAGAGTTTTTGGTTCTTTTACGGCATGTTATTTGGATTTTAAAATACTATCACACGCGTTAAAAAATTTGACGCACACAATTAATATTTTTTAAGAATTCAAATAACATAGCTTTTATGTTCTCAACATAATATCTCAGATTCTCTAAATTAATCTACTTATTTGATGCATACCTAAATTATTTTTATTTTAATTACCCTCGTAACTTAGCTATTCGATAGCCATCATCCCCTGGACTACCTCAATCCAAGGAGGTGTAATGCACTTGTTGTGTATGAATATTTTTCGTCCATGTGACACTTTTTAAATAATAAAAGAATTATTAACTTTTTTTTTATCTTTTTAATTTCAATATTTTCTGAATTATTTTCATATCAAATTTGTAAAGTATATGTTTGAACTCCATAGTAACTTTCTCTATTTGGCTAAATATATGGGATTTCATAAAATATTTTTACGTGTTTGGCCCAAAAAAGAAAGATAATCAATTGAAACAAATCGATATTGCATGTAAAAGAAATAAAAATAAATTGTTATTGCTACCTTTGAATGTAAATCTTATGTTCTGCTAGAATTTTGTAATCTTTTATAAGATTATGGAGACATGTTAATTGGTTTTCTTAATTGTTTGTTTGAATTTTTTTGTAAAAGCCTGCTAAGGCATACTATATATTTATATGCTATTTTCACCCTCAATTTTGTTTTAATAAGAAACACATTGATTGTTCTCTTACTATTATTTTTTGTTTTTGTTTTAATTATATTTTTATTGGCATGACTAATTTAAATTTGAGTCGGGTTTTAATAGGTCTACAATAATCTATTAAAAGGTTTTTTTCTTTTGATTTGACTATATTTTGGTAATTTGATTTTCAAGACTTTGTTTTGCGAGGACTAATTTAAGTCGCACATACTAAAGGGATAAAGTACGTACTTGATGATGAGTATTATTGATCCAGTTAATTGAATCGGTTAATTTACGGATGATTAAGTTAAAAAATATATATATGAAGAAAACTAAAATATATCGAAAAAGCAAGAACTAATAACACGAAAAATCCTAAAATTATTAAGTCGCACATAATTTCATATTTGCAGTATGAAGTAATTAATTGATTGATTTACCAAGCCTTGAATCAATAATTCCTCAAAAGTCATTGCTAGTGCGATTAATATAATTAATGTTATATCTTAGGCACCAATTTGCAATCGTAAGACTAACATATGTTTATCCTGTAATAAGTTAATCTAAGTTCATATTGACTCTCACCTCAGAATTCTTACGAAGACTTTGGTGACACATGTGTATAATATAGCCACACCCCTCTCCCACCCCCAATTAAAATGCTAAAGTTTAGTGATATTTTTCATGATAAATGTGGCTGAAAAAAAGGTTATGTCTTTCTTCATTCAAGTAAAAAAAAAATAAAAGCACTCGCACATTGGAAAGAGAAGAGATTATTAGAACGGTTATACCATACAAGTCTTTGCTAATACGATTAATACAGTTAATGTTTTATATACTTTATCCAATTAACGATCGTAGGTTAAGCTGGCGTCTTCATCGCAAATAAGTTAATCGGTTCGTGGGCGTCGTTCAAATCTTATGAGCTACAGTGATGCATGCATATGATAGGACTCGCAATGCTAAATATTAGTGATATTTGTCATGATAAATGTGGCGAAAAGAGGGCTATGTCTTTCTTCGGGAAAGAGAAATAGAAACGATGCAGGTACAAGTCATTCTTAAATCACGATTAATACGATTCTTCTTATACTCTCTTGTATGCCTCAATTGGCGTTTGTAAGGCCGACATGTCTTCATCGATATAAGTTAATCGAGATTCACCTTGATTCTTGCCCCTTGTGAGACCTCATTGATGCATGTGTATGATAGGTTCCTTCATGAATGCTAAAGATAGGTGATGTTGCCATGATAAGTGTGGCCGAAAAGAGAGATAATGTCTTTCTTCATTTAAGTAAGAAAAAAATAAACGCTCGCACATCAGAAAGAATGAGAATTATTAGAGCTTGTCATACCATATAGTCATTGCTAGTACAATTAATACAGTTACTATTATATCTTACGCCTCAATTGGCAATCGTAAGGGCGACATGTCTTCATCCCGAAATAAATTGTTCACGTTCACCTTCACCTTTACTCCAAAATTCTTATAAAAACTCTGATGATACATCGATAATTGATGTAGAACTCTTGTCCGTCCATCTCTAAAAAAGTATTGTACTATAGTTTGATGGGTAAAATTTAGGGAAGTATAATGAAATTTACCGAAAGAGAAAGGACCATGACATGAAAAATCCAAATTATTATAAAACCCCCGAAGCGTTAGCTTCTATAAAACTTGGCACCATAATCACCCCATACCCTACCACCACCCCCACCCCTGCAACTCTCCGTATGCAGCTGTATGTATATGTGTATGTATAGATACATAGATTGATAGATACACATTCGTTGAGGGTTTGATATTTGATCGAGCTATTGAACATCAATGCTTTGAGAATTTGAACTTTTTTTTAGGTATAATCAATTCGTCTGTTTTTTGGTTTGTGGGAGAAAAAAAGAAATGGAGGAAGAATTGCAGAAGCGGTTTACTGATTGTGTCTATTTCTTAGCATCTCCCCTCACTTGCAAAAAGGTTTTTTTTCGATGTTTCTTTCCTTCTTTTTTTTTTTTTTTCAAGTTGCATTTTCGTCAATTTCTCCATTGTTGTTTATTGCACATGTAACTGTTCAGGAGTGGTAGAAAAAAAGTAATTTGGATGAATGTGTTTCGTGTTACCAGGGGAGATGTATTAATTTCTATATGGGTATTTAGCCCAACTCGTTGATTATCTGTAATTCTAACCTGGGTTCCAATTTATACGGCATTTTATTTCATTTTGAAGAATTAAAACCTTCAATATTTATTAATTGATAATTAAATAATAATATAATTAATTTTATAATTAATTTCCTTGTTTTATGTAATGTGCTTGCTATTTTTATGTTAACGCTGAAATAACATATATGTTAAATTAATATCTTAAACTTTGTGTGTAGTAAAAACAGTCTGTATGAAGTGAATTAGAGTGTGTGTTTGTACCCTGTTGGACGTATTTCTTTCAAGTTAGGTTGCATTGATTTCTTGGAATGTCTTCTTACAATGGAATGGTTAAATGGTGGCGAGATTATGCAGGAAATTCAATGGTTTGGAGATTTGTGTGTTATGTAAAAGTTTTCTAGTAAATTAAGTCAGCGATCCTGGTATTGTGGTTTGCTGGAGTCGTGAATTCAGTTAGTCGTCTTCATTTAAGGTTTGCTCTATTGGCACATTTTGTTCATTCAAGTTGTTGTGTGTTTAATTGTTTTTTATTTATAGTTTTAGTTTTTCAGTTCAAATCTAATCAATTATGGTTTAGAGATGATGAAATCACAACAATCGGAGTAGTAGGCCTCAATACAATGAGCATTTATCATTGTTGTGTTTAACTTATGCCACCAGTATATCTTAGATGTTTTTGTTACCTGTGCATTCTTGACTCATCATATCAAGTATTGTACCTGACTATCCGGGTTTTATCTGACATAAATAATTTTGTTTGTGCATATTGTATCACTATTTCATGTACTGTATCTAAGAATCTGGTTTTGTGATATGGATTTTTGTTCCAGGGAATGGAATGTGAATATCGACATAGTGAGATAATAGGCTCAATCCCAGGGATTGCTGGTACTGGCTGGCTGGAAGCTACATCTTGTCCAACATGTGCTTTTTAGGCATCCATTTAGCCCAAACCTGTCATACTTTGAAATTGATAGTTGTGCTGATTTCAGACATATTATTACTGCGAAAATGCAAAAGGCGAAATATGCTTTTGTTTTGGCTTGAATATTTCTCTCAACTCAAAAGTAGTTTGAGTTCAGACATGTTTTAACTGTTTCATCTTTTGAAATTTCAGAACCAGTGTGAGTCTATAGCATAGGACAATTACAACTTCTCTACAGTCAGCCTAAGCTCTAGAATAGTAGAACCACCACGACTTCAGAAGTAGGATACCTCAATTAGATGTGTCCTAGTAAATATAGATCTCCTCAATACCTTTGTCAGCCAAAGGTATCCTACTTCTTAAGTCGTGGTGGTTCTAGTAAATATAGATCTCCTCAAGATCTTTGTCATCTAGTGAGGAATCCTACTTCATAAGTCATGGCGGTTCTACCATTCTGGAGGTTAGATAGACCATAGATAAAGTGTAATTATCAACCTCAGCCGGCCTGTCATAAAAAGAAATCTTTGGTAGGGTCACCCTAAGGTGTTGGGTTAGTGGGTTCCCTTTTTATTGGTTTATGCAACTATCTTGAAATGACATTATTGTGAAGAATAGAGAACACTCATCAGAATTTTTCGTTTGTTGCCTTTTCTGCTGAATGATTTTCTTATGTAAAATATTTAGAGGAACAACGCTTCTTCTTGCTTGTTAAACTCTGAGGATATACCAACAGAATTTTGCAAAAACCTGCATAAGATCTAGGAAAGTGGTTTTCAAGTACTTTGAGATACAAAAAGATTACATAGCTTAGATGATTCAAAAGCATAATTTTTAACTCATGAAATTCTCTCTATTGAAACTTTGGTTCTTCTCCCTCATTCCCCTGAATCTCAACTCCTTGGGACTGGTTTACCTCCTCCTTGTTTCTCTGGCGCAAAAGCCTCCATTTTCTCAAGCCACAGGAGAATTCAACCTTTATACCTTACTTTAAGTGAGTAGTTTATACATACAAACGCTAACTTATAACATTCCTTCTCCTTTTGTCACTTTGCTGTAAGATTTTCATGTTCAATTCTTCCATAGATGAATGTTACCAGTTCTGTATGCATATATAAGATGCTAATAAGTGCTCATATTAATTCTTCTGTTGGAACAGAAAAGAGGCTTTTGGGGGTATAAATGAGTTAAGTACCTCAAGACTGGTAATGAGGAGGGATAGCTTAGTTGAAACCACCGTCCACGTCCAACCATGAGGTTGGGTTCGAATCCCTAGGGAGCAAAGTGGATCAAGGTCAGTGTTAAAATAGTGGTTTGGGAGAATTGGATTTGATACCCCCAAAAAGCGATGAAAGTACTTGGAGGACTGGTTGTTGGATTTTCCAGAGTCACAAATTTTTGTGTTTGAGCTCTTGTTTGTTTGGTCATTCCTTGTATGTCTTAATATTTGTGGATTACTTCAGGACCTAACCAAACAAGAAATTAGATGCTTTAAAGCAAATATGACCGACCTTCATTTCCTTCTTCTGAATTGACTTAAATATCTTCTTGAACTTGTTATTTTAAATTCTTTGATCGTGCTAGCTTTTTCTCTCATTTTCTCAGCCATTAGAAACTGTGCTGAGACATCATCTGAATTTGCTCCTCCACCCAATACATCTGCAGTGCCTGTTAACAAGACAAATGTGCCCTGTTACTTCTATTTCAATGGTTATTGCAACAAAGGTGAAAGATGCTCATATCTGCATGGACCTGATGATGGTACAACTGCATGGAAATCCTCAAAAATAGCTTCTAGGTCCCTGATGGACCAACAGCCGAGAAGAAGACATCTGCAGGAAGTAGAAACTGGTCCTTCAGCAGTTGAAAAACATCCTGATTCTTCTGAAAGCGGGGCCCAAGGCAGCAGCACATGGAATATATCAAGTCAAAAGTGGATCTCCGTTTGATGACTAATAATGTTGGTGAGCAGAGTGCTTCTCATGAGACTTCGGGATCTCCTTCTGAAGAAGCTACTGCGAATCGGGTTAGATTCTGTAGTCCCTGCTGAGGCTTTACCCAAGGAGGGATCCGGTTGTCTCACAACAGAGCTCGGATGAAGAAGTGGAGAACAACGTGAAGAGTGGTTGGAATCATCTCCTGGCTTTGATGTTCTTGTTGATGATAGAGTAGAAGGTTTGAGTCATGAAGCTGACCACAATTATCTGCTGCACCATGACATGGAAGACAGGGAGCTTGATGAACGGTTTGCTGGATATGATTTTGAGAACAACCTCGAGTATGATCCTGCATATCCAGATATGAGACTTGTGTCCGATGAAGAACTAGAGCGATTACTTATTATAATGTTGAGAATCATGAAATAAATGCATATGTCAGAGAAAGCCCTTGTCCTGCTCATGGAAGACAGAATGTACCACGTAAAGAGAGTTGCCTAGAGAACTTGCTTTTCGTGGAAGAGGCAATGTTGACCTCCGGGACCTTCTGAAGAAGCGTGAGTCAATGAAAGTGATCCATCAAATCACTTGTCTGGAAGGTTTGACCTGTCTAGGTCGAGTGCCTGTGAGCAAGGCAGAGACAGGCATCGGCCACAGGGTTCCCGGTGGATGCCTCAAAGACAGCTTCAAAAGTGGAAAGCAACAACCCTTCTTTCTCCTCCCGGCTTTGTGGACGGCACTCTTCTGGAGGGCGCCAATCGTCTCAAAAAGTTGAGACAATCTCAAGGAAGCAGTTACAGACAGCAGCATTTCAAGGACAGGAAAATTCGGTCACGGCCTTTTGCAAATGAACCCCCTAGGAGGATGGCTTCTAGGAAGAGATTGACTGAGGTTCCTAAGGTCTTTAGTGCACCCAAGACTCTAGCTCAGATTAGAGAAGAAAAGAGGAGAGAGGAAGAAGAGAAGATGGAGATTCTTTTGAAGGAACAGGGCCATCTGGAGCAAGTGAAGAGAAGATTTTCAGGTCCAAAACCTCTCAGTGAAATTCTCAAAAGACAAAAGAAGGTTGGGTTCAGTAGTGAGCTTGAGAGCAGATTAGTATAAAGAAGTTCAAAGTTTTTGGTGAAATATGTCTGAAAGAAGTCTATAGGATTATGATGTCAAAAACCTAGTTTTGGAAAGCTTTACTGTAAGCTTGGTGCAAGTTTTGTACAATTTTCTGGATTAGCATTTAAACAAAATTTTGAAACAGCTAAAGTCAGGGGATAAGTAGTAGAAAAAGTTGTGCAATTGAATATTACGGGTACATTGAAAATACTAAGTGCATACTCTGATTAATCTCTTTCAAGTTTATCAACATTACTCTTGCAGCGAATACTTTTTTTGAGTTGAGGGTCTATCAAAAATAATCTGTCTGTCTCACAAAGGTAGGGGTAAGATCGACGTATATCACCCTTTCACTCCATGTGCGACATGTGGGATCATTGGATAATGTTGTTGCAGTTGATCAACATTACGCTGGCGCTGTTGAGAAACTATTTAAGTAGTCTACGCCATAGTGGTGGAGTCAAGATCTACATACTTCTTACCCTCTTTAGATTTCACATGTCGGCAAACGTCTGTTACATTCTACCCCTCTTCTGATTCCCGTGTGAGTATCACACGGCTATGTTATTGTAGTCCATCAACATTACTCGGGGTTGTTAAGCTATTTATTAAATCTTAAAGAAATCTTTCCAATTGTTCTATATTTACTTCGTGTTACTAATTATCAATTATTGATCATCGTCATCATTGAGATTCATGCCAATTCAAATTAATATTTAGATAATAAAGGTTTTTTAATTAATGAATCGTGATAGGTCTAATTTCTATTAAATTTGATTGAATTAGTCAAACTCATTAATAGTTAAATTCGAAAAAATATACTTCAATAAATAATATGTAAAGAAGATATATAAGATTTAAGGTTTTATATTATATTTTGAAGAATTGTCTAATCAATCACTTGGAAAAATTCAAAATAAATATCATTGATTTGCTAGTGACATTTTATTACTTAATAATTTTTTTTCATGAAAGCTGATTTTCTATTCAAACATGGCTGCTACTTTTATACTCTAATTTTGACTCTTCTCAATTAATTTTTTTATTTTTTTTATTTTTTTTATTTTTTTTATTTTTTTTATTTTTTTTATTTTTTTTATATTATAGGTTTTAAATATTTTTTAATTATGTTAAAATTGTGCGAAATTAACTACGCTCATAATAGCTTATAAAATTTTTTAGTGAAAGATATGCACTAGACTATCATTCACTTAAGATGATTTCGCCTATATTAAAATTTTATTTTTACGGACAATATGCATAATAAGATTTTTTTCATTCTCCGACCCTCTGAAGATTTACTTACCTTCATATCCAACATATTGTCAGTTGAGATCTGAAGTCGAAATCAGAATATCTAATTTATTATGATGTTTACCAAAATCCAAACTTTGACTCTGCAAGTGTATGTTAAGAATTTAGAGTTTAAGGGACTGTTTGGCTAAATTTTTAAATAATAGAATTTACTATATTGGAGATACTATAATTGTTCTCTTAGATTAAATTTATAACCTTTTCTTGTAGTTTTTTCTTTTTACTTTTTCTCTAGTATCATTACGATATCAATATATATAATTTAAACTCAATAATTTTTTTGAGTGTATGCAATAAAAAATTAATAAAGTTGTGTCAAATCTTTAATTAATTTCACTAATTTTAAAGGGTAAACAAGTAATTAACAACACTACAAAATGTGATACTCTGTTTATTTTATGATCACATCATTGTCCAACTTAATCTTTATATCTTATCTCTGCTAATATATATATATATATATATATATATATATCAATGATTGAACAAATTCTAAGAAATTTCACCCAAAAGATAAGATATGAATTTATAACATGAAAATAAAATATATTATCTGTTATAATACTAAGGCATATAAATTAAATTTTGAAATTTTATAAAGCTTAAATTATATACACCCTAGTGATAAGTTTAGAAATTTTATATTATCAGTTCATCTTTATTGGGTGATAATTATAGTTGATGCTTGTCTTATTTTAAAATTATAAATTCATATATTATGGAGGTTTATCCAGAGAGGCGTACATAACACTATGGTTATGTGTAATCTTAAAATTAAACACTAGAAATTAAATTCTAAATTCATCTTTGGTTTTAACTATAAGTAGTGCGGCGCGGCTAGAGGTTTGCAAGGGGTTAAATGGCTAGAATATTACACCACATATGTATTACAAGTACTTGAAGAATTATTTATATATATATATATATATACACAAATGTTGAATTCTTTCGATCGCTTCTTCATATACTTCTTTTTATTTGTGAATTCTCTTAATGAAAATGTTCTTTCATAAAACTAAATATCCGCCGATATAAAAAAAATAAAAACAAAAAACCTCTTTTACAAACTCAAACTAATAATACTAGACTAAACTATATATTGATAGTATAATTTACTTTTTAAAATATTATAACTTAAATATTGCATGAATTGTCGACAATATTACGATGTAATCTACGTAGTGGGGTCTGATTAAAATCTTCAAACTAATAAATCACTAATGTCAAAGAATAAGAAAGTAATTTAAAAAAACACAACAAAATAGATAAGCATTTTTTATTTATTTATGTATATTATTTATTTATATATATGATCACATCATTGCCCAACTAATCTTTTTCATATATTATATTTCTTGTTTGTATATATCAAGATTGAACATGTTCTTTTTTTTCTCTTTTCTTTTGGGACTTAGTTTCACATCTTCAAAAATCAAGAACCCCATATAGATACACATCAAGAAGGAGGAAATTAAAATTAGACAAAAATTGTTCCAATATGGTTGATCAACCACCAACTCTTGGAGAAATGTTACCAAGATCAGAAATTTCATTCAGAAGGCAAGGTTCATCAGGTTTAGTATGGGATGACAAATTATTATCAGGAGAACTCAAGAAAATTTCAACACAAGATCATCAAGACGAAGAAAAAAAGCTCGAGAAGAAAAAAGAAAAAAAATCATCATCATCCTCAGAGCCGAGACCTATTAAGTCTCGTGCTACAGATAACTACATGCAACCGTCCATAGATCCTCCGTCTCCTAAGGTATCTGGTTGTGGTGTTTGTGGGATTTTTGGGAAGCCAGTTAAATCTCAAAAACCAAGAAAAAATGTCAAACGTAAGTCTTAGTAGTGTTATGTATATTTTAATTTGGTGAAATTAATTATAAATTAATTACCTTTATGTTTGTTATGATCTATGTGTTTTGTTATATGGTTATATATATGTACTATGTTTCTTCTACAGCATATGAATGAATCATGTTTTTTTTTTTTGTTTGTAAGCTGAGACTTTTGTTATCTTAAGTTTCTAGGTCTATGATATTGGTGTTCGAATTAATTTGTGCGATTTTATTTTTATTATATATTTGATGATTAATTCTGTCCATCAAGATTTTAATTTTAGTTTGTCTTTTTGTGTCTTGACTTTCTTTCTTTCTTGTGAATTTTGATGGTGATGATGTTGGTGTTAGCTTGTTGATTTTAGCATATAAATTTTACATCCCGCTAGTATATATAGTTAGCGGATATCTTTATCCATTAAGGTTTTATCTTAGGTTATGTCTTGTTTTTCTTTTTTTCTTTTTTTCTTTTTTTCTTTTTTTCTTATGATAATGATATTCGAGGGCAGCCAGCGGCACCTCAATTATTTCTTCAGGTACATGTCATTTTTCACCAATATAATTATTAGATAACTTAAGACTTAGACACTCATACTGTTGGAAAGAAGAAATCATCTAATTTTTTTTTTAATCTCCATATTAAAATTTGATCACGAGATCTCTGAACTCATTATTTCGAAAAATTTATGTTTTCTTAGGGCTATTTTTATCTTTAGACATGAAATGGATTCCTCAAGTTCATGGTGAAATATGAGACTTTTGTACATAAATTATATTAATTTATCTTAATTAAGTGATAAAATAGGTGAAAATGTATATTATTAACTATGTTTAATTAAGTTTTAAGAAGTGAAATCATGCATTTATTAGTTTAATTAGTATAAATATCGAATGTGAGTAAATTAAATTTTAAATATGTTATATATAGTGCTATACTTTCTTTTCTTGTGTGAAGATGTTTTTTTTTATTATGCATATAGCAAAAATAGCCATTCTTGAATATTAGAGACAACTTGAAGGTTCAAGAAAGTTGGGTGCTTTAATTTTAATGGTTTTGACTTTTTGTCTTTTGCTTCGAAGATCGTATTATTTAGTGTTGTTGTTATTTTTTTCCTCGTTGTGTTCAGTAGGGTTGCTTTACTATTATATTATTTTTTTATATTTAATTTTATTATACATTACTTGAATCGAGAGTCAATCGAAAATAACCTCTCTACCTTTATAAAATAAAAGTAAAACTGTGTATATATCATTCCCGAACTACATTTATCAAAATATATTGAATGTATTATTATAGTTTTCGTTGATTTTGACCTTTTGCTAATTAAAAATTCCAAGTCTGTTCACCTAAAACAACAAGTGTTATTAGTTGTAGACCTTTGTTCTTATTTGTGAAAACACATCATTTATATCAAAAGTTTATGTTGTATTTTATAAGGCAAAGGACAAACCAAAGGATGATTTTTTTTTTCTCATTCAACGTTCGATATTTATATCTGAATTCAATTAAATTTAAATTCATGCATATCAAAGCTTATTTTTTGAATACTGCACTCTTAACATGATATTTTTCACTTTCAGAATTCAAATCGAAACCTCTGATTAAAAATGAAGAAATCGAATCCCAAATCATCTAATGAGATGGTTATTAAATTTAATATTTTTATAAATAAAAAGAGGTCATTTTCATGATAGGTATATAAACCACCCAATCCCAAATTAAAATCCATTAATTTGTTGTCTTGTTGGATATTGTTATAGTCCACATATTATAATATTACAACCTGTATGGGGTCTTTCTTTTAGGTAGAATTGTCCCACTACTTTTTAGGTTTAGGTTTGAAAAATCCCACTAGTAGTATATTAATAACCAAATTTTAATTAAGGATTTAAGTTATACAAATGACATAAATAAATTTTTTTTATATTTTTAGTGTAATTTAATGTATAATTTAATTTGTTATAGCATAATTAGTTTAATTTTTAAGATTGCTAACGAGGGTCATATTCTTATTTTGGGATGATGTTTAAGTTTTGTCCTAATTCAAATCTGTGAGTTTTAATTTTTATATTTTTATCTTTCATTACTTTAAGTAATAAATAAATGTCTGAAAATATTCCTAACATCGAAATAACAAATAAAATTTTTATGAGGTATAAGTTTGTGTTTTCATATCATAATATCTCATATGTTATGTCGTAAAAAGCATAACAAATTATGCCCCTGACATCGAATTAACAAACAACTTTTTGCGATATAAGTTTCTATGTTTGTGTCATGATATCATCATGTTATGTCGTAAAAGGCATGCATAACAAATTATGTCGTATGTTGGGAGGGCATAATGTATTTCAAAAAAAAAAAAAAAAAAAAAACACAATACACAAAGCCACACATACTTTATCATCCTACATTAACTATCAAATTTTTTTCACCAAAAATGATAAAGAACATATGCCCCAAAAGGCATAACTCAAGTTTTTGAACACTACAATAAATTCTAAAAAAATACTACATAACTTAATTATGTCGCATAATTAACTTAATTCCTATAGAAACTTATGCCGAGCGAATTAGGTTTGGATAGAAAGGATACTTTGATCGATAAATTTTCATTAAATAAGCAGCAGGACAAAAATTAAAGACATTAGATTTAAGGGCAAAAATTAAAGATCACCTCAAAATAGGGACAATCTCTACAAAAACTTGTTCTAACAATTGTTTATTGTGGAGATTATGTGTAGATGCCTACGAGTTCAATCAAATCCAATAGTTTTGAATCAGACTAGATTTGTGTATGTAGTAAAGTATCTATTAAATGTATTCAAATATTAAGTTCCAAATATAGTAACTCAAATGTTTAGTGGATTTTATGGCAACCTGAACCCATTAAATTTAAACCTGAAATCTACCTTAATTTATAAAAATCTTTTACAAATAGTAACTTGATCGTGTGAATATTTTTACCTAGTTGCATAGGGATAGACATATAAACATATCCCGATCAAACTCATAGCACACATATATATTCATTTTGGTCCAACAAGCCTCGTGGATTTGCCCTATGGGCTACATTATCATCGAACCCAAAAACACGCGTACCATGTGAACTCGTGTTGTGTCTTATAAAGTTCTTCACTTTCTTTTCCCATTTCACTGTAGGGTTCGACTAGATATCATGTGCACCTTTTTTTCAAAATTTTCCAACCTAGAAATGTACTAGTACTTCTGTGACCTGCCCTCGTCGTCTGGCCCTTTGTCAGAGGCCCCTCGATAAGATTATGCCCCACCACCATACTGAGGGAGTGTCCAACTCTAATATCATGCTTGTCACGATTTCAAATCTATGGCATATATTATTCTTTTTGGCCCAACAGACCTCACAAATTTGCCCCTTGGGCTACATCATCATCGAGCCCAAAAAGTGTGCATACTATTTAAACTTGTTTTATGCCTTATAAAGATCTTCAAGTTTCGCTCTTATCCTAATATATAATTCCTTCTTCAAAAACTTCCCAACATATAAGCGTATCATCCTTCTGTAACCCACCATCATCGACCCCCCTTATATCACGTGGGTGTCACATAACCTACCTATATTACAACATAGTTTTCCTAAGGTTTAGTAAGTAGTTTACTCCTCAAACTTGTATAAAACCTTTTACACATCTTATTTTCACAAATAATTAATTTCACACACACCAAACGTTCCTTTAGGTGTGTCTTTTTGTACACCATTTTTGTTACATGCGTGTGCTTAACCAAAAAAAATAAGCGTGAAACGTGTGAGATTCTTATCCAACGCTAACACGTGTCAAGATTTTATATTTTTCCTATCATCCCTATTCGGTGCGCGCATATGTATATATAATATAATTGTTTATCATATAAATTTTAAAGTGATGAAAAATAAACTGCAATCACAAATAAATTTTGACGAAACAGAGATTTTATTGATGAAGATTGTGAGTATAATTCCGTATATTCTCGTGATTCTTTTCTCCTAAATTTTTTTTATGATTCGAGGATCGTCAATAGTGTATTTCTTGAATGTTGACTTTGCAATGACTTTTGACTTTAACAAAGGTAGTATTTAATGCCTCGAAATGCGTTATCTGATCTCTTTATAAATATTCAAATTAAAATTTATAAATATTTGAAATCCTCTTTTAAAGAAATATGTAACCTTTTATATAAGCGTGAACTAAAATTTAAAATAAAATACCCATTAAAAACTCAATAAACTTTAAACTTATTTTATAGAGTATTACGAAATTTCGATGTTTGCAATAATATTTCACCTTTTTTTTAGTAGGATAAGATGGTTAGGAAAGCAAGAGCAACAAGCCAAAAATAATATGGAGTTATTTGAATGTTGGCATTAAATAGATAGGGAAAGAAGGTGTAAACAATAAAGACAATATCAATTTCGAAAATGAATGATGTTTAACATCTAGCCATTAGTAGTTTGTACTTTAGCCATTAATTGCAACTTCTCTCATAGACCCCTAAATTGCAAAGCTTAACTACTATAGGGCCCTCTAAGTCAAAATTTCACATAAATCACAACATTGTTTTCACATATATGAAATTCCTTTTACACACCCTACTTTCACAAATATATTTTTTACACATCAAATGTTCCTTTAGGTGTCTTTTGTACACCATTTTTGATACTTTGATCCTTTCTCCGTACCCAATTGTCTCCCGTCGCACCCGAAGTCGAAGCCAAGATGGCGGAAGGGGTTCATCTGAATCCTTTTTATCGAAAAAATATATTGTATATGGTAGATCAAATATGATATTTATGTATGTATTATGCATATTGAACTCCCTTGATACAACGTAAAAATCTATTTCGAATCCTTGTGGGGAAAATTCTGCTTCCGCCACTGTCGCGTATATATACTCACTGTTGAGTTATGTTAAATGTGAAATTTTGATGATTAACAGACATAATAAATATTATACAAGATTCAGCTTTTAAACATGTCTCAAATAAGGGTTGATAGTGTTTATGACAGACAAACAACTACTGAAGAATCAGACCCTTAACATGTGTGGAAGAACTGAATTACAGAAATACTATGCACAAGTTGAAGGAATAAGATTCTACACAGTAGATTGGAGAAGATTATTGATCAGCTAATCCAAAGCAGATTCCAAGTGCAAGAAGAATTTCTTGAGGAAATAGGATTACACTAATCTGATGAGTCAAGAAATGCAAGATTCAATATGAAAATATTACCATAATTTCTTATATAGAAAGAGCTTTGAGATTAGGAGAAAACATGTGAAAACGATGCAAAAAAGGAAACATGTTTAGCTTGAATTGGATTCTTGAATTCTTGAATCAATTCATTGTTTGTATTTGGAGAACACGTCTAGTAAGGGCATGATAGTCATTTCTACTCCTATATAAAGCACCACGTCAAAATCTTGGCTAATTGATCGAAGTGGGTAGCTCCAGTAGATTCATAGATCATGGAACAAATATGGTGGGTAGTTTTCAAACAAATTCAATGTTGGGCCAAGCCTTACCAACCGGTAATAGCCGAAGGAAAAAAAAAAGTGTTAACAAGGAGAGACATCACTGCACAAATTGAGAATATATGCAAGTAAATAGAGTCATTATGAGAGAAAGTCAACTGACAACAAAGAAGAACATGTTCCTAGAAAGATTATTGCTTACAATTTTTTAATTGTTTAGTTAGATTTTTTGGTCTTCAATTGTAATTACCTATTTACTATTCTACTAGAAGTTTTGTAATAAGTGTTGCATTGAGTTGTAAAGGTTTTTAACACCAGGTAAAGTCTTGTAAGAAGCAGCTACAATTAGGAAGAATGATAGAGGAAAAAGGTATTACGGAGGTAGTTCCTTTGATTATATATAAAGTTGTAATATAAAAACGTTTTTGATTTAGTTGAGATTGAGGCAAATCCTACAGAAGCAGATCGTGATTTTTAATTCTATTGATCAAAGAGTTTTTCACATAAAAATTCATTATTATTTCATACTTACTTCTTAATTACCGATAAAAAATCTGATTCTTCAATACATTAGGTCGCAACTTAATTAACATGTATATAAAAGATGGGAAGGGAAGCAAGAGCTACAAGCCAAAAGTAATATAGAATTACTTGAATGTTGGCATTAAATAGATAGTGAAAGGAGGTGTGTAAACAATAAAGACAATATCAATTTCGAAAATGAAATGATGTTTAAAATATAGCCATTAGTGGTTTGTACTTTAGCCAAAAGTACTTTTCCCCATTAAGTGTCCATTCTGATAGGCCCCTAAAATACAAAGCTTAACTTACTANAGTATGTTTTTCCTGCAAAACAACGCTAATCATGTTGGTTAGTATAAATTCACACTTCCCTATAATTTACATGAGAATGTACACACATTGTTGGATAAACCAGGCAAAAGCGATGCATTTGAGTATCACTCGGGCATATAAATATGCCCCAGATCAGGATGTGACAACCTAATTCATATATATTAATCTAGTGGAGTGGTTTACGGTGTTAATACCCTTGGTCATGGACTTTCGAACCTCTAACCATTTAACCTAGAATTGACTTCACAACTACATCTATGAGTGGTGATGTGAAAATTAAATTCCAACTGTCTATCTATCTTCCCGTTTAATAACCAAGCGAGGCAACTTAGGTATATTTCATTCCTAAACGCGACAAGTCTTGAGGACAACAACTCACCTCTTGCATTCCTAGTTCTATCCTAGGGTTTGCTTTTTCGAGTTTGCCTAAGATTAACACATGCATTTCAATGGTGATCAAGCATTAAAAATTACAAAACTAGAATACAAGAACAAACAACAATAAAAAAACTTGAACCAAAACTAGAATTATGCATATACGTTCATGTTATGTGGCCTCAACCCTAGAAGAACGGTTATAGTTGCTCATGCTAGTACAAGAATCCGACATGGTGTTTGATTCATGTATTACAAGAGTGTAAAAAGGAAGAAAGAAAAGAACCCTAAAATAAAGAAGTTCCTCCTCCGTTCTTGCTCCAACCCTTCCGTATTTCCAAACTAAAAACATGATGCCCCTTAATACAATTTATACTTAATGAAATTTGGTCATGTGAAGACCACTTCCATGTCACACTACTCATCTTGCAGCTTAGCCTCCACGACACGGAGGTATTGTGGAAGTGCACTAGTTAGTGGCATGGCATGTTGTTGTGGCATGGGATGGTTGGGAATGGCATGTTGTGCGTCGTACAGGCAGGCTGGTGTGGCACGGGCCTATCGTGCACAACTACTACCCTAGTTGTCCATCGTGCGCAGGTGCTTAGAGTGGCACGACCTTCAATGCGGATTGTGATCGACGT
>JACEIK010001953.1:0-11265 GCA_018107945.1 Datura stramonium
CGTACAATTTACATGAGAATGTACACACATTATTGGACAAACAAGGCAAAAGCTACACATTTGAGTATCAATTTGGCATATAAATATGCCCCTGATCATAGGTCGCTTGGTTTTCTACCTTATCGCTAGAAAGATGATTTCCAAGGGTTGTGTGTACCATCTAGTTTGGGTCAAGGATGTTGCACCTGAGACCCCAACTCTCCAGTCAATTCTGGTGGTATGTGAGTATTCGAGGTGTTCCTATATGATCTACAAGGAGTCTCTTTCAAGCGAGCGTTGACTTTAGTATTGACCTTCCCCCCGATACGTAGCCTATATCTATTAATCCATACAGAATGGCTCTGGACGAGCTAATAGAGTTGAAGGAGCAATTGAAGGATCTCCTAGACAAGGGATTTATCAGACATAGCAAGTCCCCTTGGGGTACACTAGTTCTCTTTGTTTGAAAGAAGGATGGTTCCCATAGCATGGACATTGATTATCGGTAGTTGAACAAGGTCACAATCAAAAACAAGTATCCCCTCCCCAAAATTGATGACTTGTTTGATTATCTTCATTTGGAGGCATTATTTGTATGGGGTGCACGTAGATGTGTTCATGGATCACAAGAGCCTATAGTATGTGTTCACTTAGAAGGACTTGACTTGCAATAGGACAGATGGCTAGAGCTTCTCAAGGATTACGATATGAGTATCCTTTACCATCCGGAGAAGGCCAATGTAGTGGTGGATGCCTTTAGTATATTGTCTATGGAGAGTGTGTATCATGTTGAGGGTGGGAGGAAGGAGTTGGTGAAGGATGTGTACTGACTTACACAGTTAGGGGTAGTGCCTTGTTGACTCAACAGATGGTGGTATCATTGCCCAGTAAGGGTTCGAATCTTCTTTGGTGATGGAAGTCAAGGCTCGGCAAGATGAGGATCCGATCATAGTAAAGTTGAAAAAAGTTGTCCAAAATCAGAAGGTAGAGGTCTTCTCCCAAGGGGGAGATGGTGTACTTCAATATTAGGGTCATTTATGTGTTCCGAGTGTGGGTGACTTGAGAAAGTGGATATTGCATGAGGCTAATGGTTCCCGATATTCTATCCATCTAAGTGCCACCAATGTACCGTGACTTAGGGGAAGTCTATTGGTGGAATGGCATGAAGAGGGACATAGCAGAGTTTGTGGGTAAGTGTCCAAATTGTCAACAAGTGAAAGCTGAGCATCAGAGACCTGGAGGTATGCTACAAGACATTAGTATCCCTACATGGAAGTGGGAAGAGGTTAATATGGACTTCATTATAGGGTTGCCTCGTACACTTCGACAACATGACTTTATTTGGGTGGCTATAGACAGGTTGACCAAAGCAGCCCATTTTCTATTGTTAAATCTACCGTTATAGTAGAGGATTATGCTAGATTGTACATTCAGGAGTTGGTTTGATTGCAAAGAATTCCTTTGTCCATAATCTCAAATAGAGTACTCATTTTTCCTCGCAGTTTGGAAGATTGTTTCAGAAGGGACTTAGTACCCAAGTCAAGCTTAGCACAACTATTCACCCACAGACAGATGGTTACGCCGAACGAACCATTCAGACTCTCAAGGATATGTTGAGGGTGTGTATGATTGAATTCAAAGGTAGTTGGTATGATCACTTTCCTCCTATTGAGTTTGCCTACAATAATAGTTACCACTCCATCATTCAGATGGCTCCGTTTGAGACGATCTATAGGTGGAGGTTAAGATTGCCCATTGGTTGGTTTGAAGTAGGTGAGACTACACTGATGGGGCCAGATTTAGTTCATGAGGCCATGGAGAAAGTCCATCTTATTAGAGAAAGGCTGAAAATAGCTCAAATTCATCAAAAATATTATAAGGATGTTAGACGGAGAGGGCTTGAGTTTGAAGTGGATGATTGGGTGTTTTTGAAGGTGTCTCCCATGAAGGGAGTGATGAGGTTCAAAAAGAAAGGGAAGCTTAGTCCTCGATATATTGGTCCTTATAGGATTCTAAGACGAGTTGGCAAGGTGGACTATGAGCTGGAGCTACCAGTTGAGTTAGCTTCGGTACGTCTAGTTTTTTGTGTATCAGTATTGAAGAAGTGCATTGGTGACCTGACCTTGGTTGTTCTGGTGGAGAGCATAGGTGTGAAAGATAGCCTTAGCTATGAGTAGGTTCGAGTTGAGATCCTTGACCATTAGGTTCGGAAGTTGAGGAACAAAGAAATAGCTTCAGCGAAAGCTTGTGGGAGGAATCAGCTTGTTAATGGAGCTACATGGGAAGCCGAAGCAGATATGATGGCTAAATACCCGCATCTTTTCCTTTCCAACTCAGTTACAACATGAGGTATCAGTTTCCTCATTAGCACTCTATTCAGTTTCATGTCCAGTTCAAGTCTCTCAGTACCTTTCATGTTTTAGCATGTATGTTTGAATCCTAAATTTAGCTCAGTCATGTATCTCAGTACGGAGTCAGTCACACCATCAATTTTCAACTTTAGATTATCAACATTTGAAATTTAACTTCTTTCCCCAGCCTTTCAGTAATGTTTAACCCACATTTGAGGACATATGTTCCCAAGGGAGAGATATTGTAATACCCCCAAAGTCCCTAAGTCTAGACTCAAAATTTGGAAATGTGATTAGCCGAAAAGTGGGAAAATGCCTCAGAATGACTCATTGTATGAATCGTGGGAAGCAGTAATGAATCGTGGGTTCCAGTCGTGGAAAAATTCATGGTCGGTAGGTCCAGGACGAATGATCCATGGAACGACCCGTGGGTCCCCATAACGGGTCATTGGTTGGACTCATCATTTGATTTTGTATTGGTAGGTGTCACGACCCGAGAGTACACCCGAATAGTAGACACGAGACAAGGAGCCCCGAGGGACCCAAAGTCAACCCATGGCATGAGCATACAACTAAACCATTCATAGAAGGCGGAAGAATTAGCTTAATAGTCATGAACTAAATAACACTGTGACATGAAATATAAGAAACAACAGTACATGATCCAAGCGTAAATAACAGAATACTACAACTAGGTCTGAAAGCCTCTAATCATAATAGACGGGTTGAAGGGACAAGACCCCAACTAACCCCAACATTCTGAAAACTAAAAGACAGACAAAATCCGAACATGAACCCCTCGAATCATGAGGACTCACCACTAAGAACTGAGAGCAGAACTGAGAGCAAGCTAAGAGCGATGCTTAACCTACGAACCGGATCCTATATCATAAAATGATACAGCATAGAAAATATGCGGGTCAGTACTTGGAATGTAATGAGTATGCGAGGCATGCAAGACAATACTTAAAACATAAAAGTTATAGGAGTGGGGACACCATGATCATAAAGACTGAAATCATAAGTATATCGTAAGGCTCAAGATTTCCAAAATATTTGTAAACCTGTCATAGTCATAACATGAGAGAAAAACATTTCATAAAGCATAACTTGAGAAAAAAGAACATAATCATACATGCATTGAATCAATGAGGAATAGTGGGAGATTTCTATAACCAACATACCCCATATGAGCACACACGGAGCCGGACCTGTAAGCCTAGTCGGGAGGCCTTTCATACCTTGCCAAGGGTATGAACCATAAAAGGCGTGATATCACTCATGAAGCCCCGTAGGGAGAAAGGGACAGTCACTGAGGAGGTCCCAAACTTAACCTATGGTGGAACGTAGTTCTGAGATTCGGGGCATAACCTAGGCCCCGAACCTACTCGGTGTTAAGTACTACTCCCAAAACATGCAACGTGCTCATAGAAATTCATACATGACATGCACGGCTAGTTAAATCGTAATAATCATAACATGCTTCAGATTTCGTAATACTAGCCATGGAATTTGGCCCGTAGGTCGGCCAAAATCATAGTTCATAAATCATAAGCGACATGTGGGAATTACCCATAATCTCAATCATACTTGAAATGCTTAAATTTATAGGAAACATGATCATAATAACATGAGTAATTGAAAACATGCTTGAAATTCAAAGGTTCATACCATGCTTGAGAAGTCACCATAACCATGAATTTCACTAAAATCCCCATGATTTGGGCGCATGTGCTTTTAGGGGTTAAATCATCAAATATTAAATAAAATAAGGGAAAACAACCCAATAATTCGAAACACCTGATTTTAGACATACTACAACATGCTCATATCGATTTTTGAGGAAACATACATTTGGGTTATGAACCATAGAGATTTGGTAATTTCAAATAGGATTAGGGAGAAATTGGGCCTGGTTAGGGATTAAACTACCCATTCAAAACCCCACATGCATGGAACTTCTTGATTCTTAACTCCCTTGAAAAGCCCTAGATGGAAACTTGGAGAATTTGAAGAAGAACACTTGAATCCCTTTCCTTTTTCCTCTCTTCTCTTACATGTACCAAATGAGGTTTATCATGAATGATTTCCCCTTAAAAGATCCTATCCCGGCCTCAAAACGACGTATTTTAGGTCTTAGGAGCGTAGGAAATTACGAGAAGGCCCTTACTAATTCGCAGGAAATAACTGTCGGGAAACCTCAACGGGCGACCTGATATCTCGTTAGGACGGGAAATGACTCGTCGTGTCGCCCGTGAAGTACACTGGATACCAGGTCAACTAGGCTCGTAACGGGTGACTCAACAACTCGTTACAAGAGACCACGAGTCGTGGTTCCCTTCCGTCAAGTACACTGCCCATCCTTAATTAAATTTCCACAGGCTTTCTCACGACCCACCTCATGAGTCGTTGGGACTGGCCACGACTCGTAGGGTCCCATCCATTAGGTACACTAGCCAAACCTCCCAGGTAACCCTTAACCTCACCGTATGGGATACCTGACGACTCGTGGTAGCTGACCACCAGTCATTCCCACGCTCGTGTGGACCTCAGCTCCTTCGCCCATTCTAGCCTCCCTACGAGCCACCTGACCACTCGTGGAGCCTTCTCATGAGTTGTCTTGTGACTCATCCTGCACTCTGCAACATTTTCCCAAATCTTCCCCATTTGACTCCTAAGTCTTACCCTTGGGTTCCCAGGATATCACAATATCTCCACCTTGGGAAAATTCGTTCTCGAATGTTAGAAACGTGCAGAAAACTTAGGAACAACCAATCACCATATGCAAGTACTAATCATTCAAGCTGAAAACTGATGGAACGACTACCCCTGAAGAGAACTACATAGCTGGATTGAATTCAGACATCACATACATATATCATATCATAAAAAAACTTGCACGCATGAATGGAACATGAAAAATTGAATAGGGGTGTAGGGCAAAAACTGATACCTCAAACTGAAACTGAGTAGGTAGGGAACAAATGAGGATATTTAGCTATCATATCCGCTTCGGCTTCCCATGTAGCTCCCTCAACGTGCTGATTTCTCCATAACACCTTTACTGAAGCTACTTCCTTGTTCCTCAGCCTCTAAACCTGACGATCCATGATTGCAACGGTAATTTCCTCATAACTGAGCTATCCTTCACACTAACACTTTCCACCGGAACCACTAAGGCTGGATCTCCCAAGCACTTTTTCAAGAGCGATAGTGAAATACGGGATGAACTGAAGCTAACTCTGAAGGTAACTCGAACTCATAGGCTACTTTATCCACACGTCTCATAATCCAATATGGACCAATATAGTGAGGGCTGAGTTTTCCTTTCCTTCCGAATCTCATTACTCCCTTCATGGGAGATACCATAAAAAACACCCAATCATCTATCTCGAACTCAAGCTCTCTTCTCCTCACAGCCGCATAAGACTTTTGGAGACTTTGAGCCGTTTTCAGTCTTTCTCTTATCAACTGAACTCTCTCCATAGCCTCGTGGACTGAATCTGGACCTACTAATGAAGCCTCACTGACTTTAGACCACCCAATGGGAGACTTGCATCTTCGCCCGTAAAGAGCCTCGAATGATGCCATTTGGATGCTAGAGTGATAGCTGTTATTGTAGGCAAACTCAATAAGAGGTAAATGCTCATCCCAACTACCCTTAAAATCAATAACTCAATCTCTCAACATGTCCTCAAGAGTTTTGACAGTCCGCTCCGCCTAGCCATCTTTTTGCAGATGAAATGTCGTGCTAAGCTTGACCTGGGTACCAAGTCCCTTTTGGAAAGATCTCCAAAACATAGTGGTGAACTGAGTACCTCTATCCAATATGACGGAAAATGGCACTCCATGCAACCTAACCAGCTCTCGGATGTATAATTTGGCATAATCTTCCGCTGAATCTGTGGTTTTGACCGGTAGAAAATGGGTAGCATTGGTCAACCAATCCACCAAACATAAATGGAGTCATACTGTCTACAAGTGCTGGGTAAACCTGTTATGAAATGCATGTTGATTTATTCCCACTTCCAAGTAGGAATGCTGATATCCTGAAGTACACCTCCCCATCTCTGATGCTCCACTTTCATTTCTTGGCAATTCGGACACTTGGCTACAAATTCTGCAATATCCCTCTTCATGCTATTCCACCAGTAGATTTCCCGCAAGGCATGATACATCTTGGTGGAACCTGGATGGATAGAATATCTTGATCCGTGATCCTCATGCAACATCCGCCTCCTCAAATAACCCACGTTCAAAACACATAAGCGACCCCGGTATCGAAGTACACCATCTCCCCCTTCGGAGAAGACTTCTACCTTCTGATTTTGAACAACTTCTTTCAACCTTACTAGTATTAGATCTTCATCTTGTTTAGACTTCACCTCTATTACCAAGGACGACTCTGATATGTTCTGTACAACTACACCACCATCAGTCGAGCCAACTAGCCTAACTCCAAACCGTGCAAGTCGATGCACCAACGTCACCAGCTCCTTCTTGTCTTCACTCACGTGCGGCACACTCTCCATAAAGAATATACTAAGGGCATCCGCTACCACGTTGACCTTACCCGGATGGTAAAGGACACTCATGTCATAGTCCTTATGTAGCTCCAACCACCTCCGTTGCCGAATATTGAGATCCTTCTGCGTGAACACAGATTGTAAGCACTTTTGATCAGTGAATACATCTACATGAACCACATACAAGTAGTGTCGCCATATCTTCAAAGCAAACACCACCGCAGCCAACTAAAGATCATGGGTCGGGTAATTTTTCTCGTGAATTTTCAGCTGTCTAGAAGCATATGCTATGACTTTCCCGTGCTGCAGCAATACACATCCCAGTCCGACTCTCAAGGCATCACAATATACAACAAAGCCATCGGTGCCCTCTGGTAAAGTCAACATCGGTGCTGAAGTGAGTTGGGCTTTCAATTCCTGGAAACTCTTCATGCAAGTCTCCGACCATTGGAACTTCACCTTTTTCTAAGTCAATCTATTCAATGGGGCTGAAATGGATGAGAAATCTTCTGCGAACCTCCGATAGTAAACTGCTAAGCCCAAAAAGCTCCTGATCTCGGAAGGGTTTACTGGTCTTGGCCAGTACTTCACTGCCTCTATTTTCTTGGAGTCCATCTTTATACCTTTGTTTGACACTACATGTCCCAAGAGTGAAACTAAATTCATCCAGAACTCACATTTGCTGAACTTGGCGTATAGTTGGGTATCCTTGAGGGTCTGGAGTGCTACCCTCATGTGTGCGACATTCTCTTCCTCGCTCCTAGAGTATATTAAGATGTCGTCAATGAACACGATCACGAACATATCCAGATATGCCTTGAATACCTTGTTCATCAGGTCCATAAAAGCTGCAGGGGCATTGGTTAGTCGTAAAGACACAACAACAAATTCATAATGGCCATACCGAGTCCCGAAAGCAGTCTTCGGGATGTCGCTCTCCCAAACTCTGAGCTGGTGATACCCGGACCTGAGGTCTATCTTGGATAATTATTTGGCACCCTGAAGCTAATCAAATAGGTCATCAATCCTGGGTAAAGGGTATCTATTCTTGATGGTGACAAAAGGTCAACTGCATATAGTCAATACACATCCGAAGAGAACCATCTTTCTTCCGGACGAACAACACTCCATGGAGACTTGCTCGGTCTGATGAAACCCTTATCTAGAAAATTCTTCAACTGCTCCTTTAACTTTTTTAGCTCGGCTGGGGCCATCCGGTAAGGAGGAATTAATATGGGATGTGTGTCGGGTAAAAGATCGATCTCAAAATCAATCTCCTCTCGGGAGGAACACCTGGTAGGACATTTTGAAATACCTCGGGATACTCACATACCATGGGGACTGACTGAATGGTCGAGGTCTCGGACGTGGCATCCTTAACCCTAACCAAATGGTAAATACAACCCTTAGAAATCATTTTCCTAGCCTTGAGATAGGAGATAAAGTGGCCTACAGGTACCACTGAACTACCCCTCCATTCTAAGATTGGTTCACCTAGAAATTGGAACTCCACCGCTCGGGTTCTACAATTAACAAAAGCATAACATGTGAACAACCAATCCATGACCAAAATAATGTCAAAATCAATCATGGTCAATTCTACTAAGTCTGTGAAGGTAACCTTATGCAATACTGTAATGGGACAACCTCTATGTACCCGCCTCGCTACGACTAAATCCCCAACCGGAGTAAACACAGAAAATGATTCTGACAAAATTTTAGGACTGACTCCAAAGTTACTAGAAATGTAAGGTGTCACAAAAGATAGTGCAGGTCCCGAATCTAATAAAGCATACGAATCAATATGAAAGACTTGAAACATACTCGTAACCACATCGGGAGAAGTCTCCTACTCCTGTCGAGAGCCAAGTGTATAAAACCGATTTTGGCGCTGACCGCCAGCTGGACAAGTCGAAGCACCCTGCTGAGTAGGATGTGCCATTGGAGATGCTGAGCTAGCTATTGGAGTGCGTGCTCCACCACCCCGTGACCTAGTTGCCTGACCCGAAACAAGCATCTGAGCCCACAAACACCTCGTTGGGTAGTTCTTGCCATAACTAGCACAAGATGGGAATGTGCGCTCTGTGCGCATGCTACTCTGACCCCTCGAACTTGAGGCCCTGCTCCTCTAATCGTCCCGAGGCCTAGATGGGGTACTGTCTGAAGATGGTGCTGTTGTAATAGACTTGTGTTGGGACTGCTGGTGAGGCCCACCTCCTGCCCTTGGCTGGGAGAACCTATAGCTATTAGTTCTGGCCCTCTTGGCCTCTCTATGCCTCATATGAGCTTCCTCCATCTGCAGGGAATAAAGGACTATCCGTGGTAATCCATATCCTGATGATGCATGGCTGTTCTACAGTCCTTTTCCAGATACTCGGCTAGTCCCTGCACGAATATGCTCACCTGCGCCCTCTGGTCCATCACTAACTCCGGGGAATACTTTGACGGGCGAGTGAACTCAAGTAAATATTCTAGCACCGTCATCTTTCCCTGTTTGAGATTATCAAACTCAGCTGCTTTGAATTCCCTCATCTCCTGAGGGAAGAACCTATCGAGCAAGGGGCCATGTGGAACTCCTCCCAGTTGATAGGGCCTGCTTCTGCTGCCCTGCTATCCTTCCATTACTTATACCAAATATAAGCGAGATCCTTTAGCTTATAAGAGGCCAAATCAACACACTCCTCATTTTCCACCCCCATAACTTGGGTGACCTTCAAGATCCCCTCAATGAACTCGTGTGGATCCTTATCCACATTTGATCCCGTGAACTCAGGAGGGTTCATCCTCAAAAAGTCTCTAACCCGAGACGTCGCTGCGTTACCATTCTGTGGGACATGGACAATAGCCTGTTGGTTGACATGAGTGGTCAAGGCCTGCGCCAACATCTGAATAGCTGCCCGAAACTCAGCGTGGGCAGCTGGCTCTGGTGTTTGGGGCTCCTGGACAGGTGGGGCTTGCTGACGCTCATGATCATTTCCACCTCCGTGGCCTTCATCATTTCTATTTCTCCTTCCATTCATTCTTCTAGGAGCCATAATTTTATGCAATTTCAAATAGCACGAATTAGAAGGATAGAGAGACTTTTCATCGCACGACATGGATCATGAAAGAAGGTAACATTTCCTAAAATGTTTAGTAGCCTCTTCGTCATAAGTGTGGTGTTCTTCAAACCCATGAAAAAGAGTCTACCTAAAGTGGCTTTCAGACTCCCTAGGACACATCTGAACCTATGGCTCTGATACCAAGTTTGTCACGACCTGAGAGTACACCCGAATCGTAGACACAGGACAAGAAGCCCCGAGGGACCCCAAGTCAACCCATGGAATGAGCATACAACTAAACCATTCACAGAAGGCAGAAGAATTAGCTTAATAGTCATGAACTAAATAACATCGTGACATGAAAAATAAGAAACAACAGTACATGATCAAAGCGTAAATAGTTGAATACTACAATTAGGTCTGAAAGCCTCTAATCATAATAAATGGGTTGAAGGAACAAGACCCCAACTAACCCCAACATTCTAAAAACTAAAAGACAGACAAAATTCAAACCTGAAGCCCTCAAATCATGAGGACTCACCACTGAGAATTGAGAGCAGAATTGAGAGCAAGCTAAGAGCGATGCTGAACCTACGAAATGAATCCTGTACCATAAAATGATACAACATAGAAAATATGCAGGTCAGTACTTGGAATGTACTTAGTATGCAAGGTTTTCAAGACAATACTTAAAACATAAAAGTTATAGGAGTGGGGACATCATGATCGTAAAGACTGAAATCATAAGTATATCGTAAGGCTCAAGATTTCCAAAATATTTGTAAACCTTTCATAGTAATAACATGAGATAAAAACATTTCACAAAGCATAACTTGAGACGAAAGAACATAATCACACATGCATTAAAATAATAAAGAACAGTGGGTGATTTCTATAACCGACATACCCCATATGAGCACACATGGAGCCCGAACTGTATGCCTAGTCGGGAAGCCATTCATACCTTACCAAGGATATGAACCATGAAAGGAGTGATATCACTCATGAAGCTCCGTATGGCAAAAGGGACAGACACTGAGGAGGTCCCAAACTTAACCTACGATTGCACTTAGTTCTGACATTTGGGGCGTAACCTAGGCCCTGAACCTACTCAGTGTTAAGTACTACTCCCAAAACATGCAACGTGCTCATAGAAATTCATACATGACATGCATGGCTAGTTAAATCGTGATAATCATAACATGTTTGATAATTCGTAATACTAGCCATGGAATTGGGCCTGTGGGTTGGCCAATGTCACGCCCCGTCTTGGGGGGTATGACTGGCACCTGGTGCCCTGTTAGGACCTGAATTGCTAGACTACTGAGCCTAAGCACATCTGGTGCCTGGCTGGCTCTATCTCAGATT
>JACEIK010001953.1:78548-89097 GCA_018107945.1 Datura stramonium
AAAGGCTGAAAATAACTCAGAGCCGTCAAAAATCCTATGCCGATGTGCGGAGAAGAGAATTGGAGTTTGCAGTTGGTGACTGGGTATACCTGAAAATCTCTCCCATGAAAGGAGTGATGAGATTTGGGAAAAAGGAAAAGCTCAGTCCATGATATGTGGGACCTTACAATATACTGAGACGGATTGGTAAGGTGGCCTATGAGCTAGAGTTACCTTCAGAACTAGAAGCAGTACACCCAGTTTTCCATGTGTCACTTCTGAAGAAGTGCATCGGTGATCCAACTTCAGTAGTGCCATTTGAAAGTGTGGAGATAAAGGATAGTCTCACATTTGAGGAGGTACCAGTCCAGATCCTTGAACGTTAGGTTCATAAGCTGAGGAATAAAGAGATAGCTTCAGTCAAGGTGCTGTGGAGAAATCATCAAGTTGAGGGAGCCACATGGGAAGCAAAAGCAGACATGAAGGCTAGATACCCCCGTGTTCCCTTCCAGTTCAGACCAAGAATCAGGTACTAAATTCCTTCTCAGTACTCTACTCAGTTCCGTACTCATCAGCCTTATTTAGATTTTGTTCCGTACTCATCAACCTTATTTAGATTTTCTGCGTGCATTCTAGTTACATCAGCTCAGGTAGTACAGTTAAGTCATTTCGAAGTCAGTTACTCCTTTAGAAATTAGTCATAGCCTCAATAGAAATCTCGGCTCTTTTCCTAGTTTTGGCCTTCATTCGAGGACGAATGATCCCAAGGGGGAAATATTGTAACTCCCCGAAACTTTCCTAGACCAAATTCAAACATTGCATAAAACACCATAGGAAAACCAAAATTTTTTATTTCTCAGACGACCCCCACAACGGACCATTGGTGGAACCAATGGACGGTTGTAAGTGGTCGTGGTTAGTAGCAGTCTTCCTTCAAGGGGAAACAACGAGAAATAGGACGACTCATTGTTCCTAACAATGAGTCATCCCATCATCCATTGAATCCCAAGTTTAGAGGATTATCGGACCTTTCCCTGAGGTAACGAGAGGGAACAACGGCCCGTGGTTATTACCAAGGAGCCGTTGTTACCACCCATCGATCAGTTCCAGAACCCAGAAGCGTGAACCACGAGGGGATACAACATCTTGTTGGTCCTACCAACAAGTCGTTCTTATCACCCGTTGTCCCGTGCCAGTTTTCTTACCAGTTTCGATGGGGGGTATCAATGGCCCGTTGTTGCTTCTAACGGACCGTTGTACCTAACCTTGGACACCTCCAGTAAACCTTGTTTCTGAATCAAGAAACCACAGTTCACCTCACACTTCTAGAAGTCCTTTTAGAAGGGACTAGGCACCCAGGTTAAACTTCGTACTGCTTTTCATCTGCAGACCGATGGGCAAGCTTAACGGACCATACAAACCCTGAAAGATATGCTAAAAGCGTGCACGATCGATTTTAAGGGTAATTAGGATGGCCATTTTCCTCTTATTGAGTTTGCGTACCATAACAGCTACCATTCTAGCTTTCAGATGGCCCCATTCGAAGCATTGTATGATAGGAGGTGTAGATTGCCTATAGGCTAGTTTGAAGTTGGTGAAACTACCTTGATAGGGCCAGACTCAGTGCATTAGGCAATGCAGAAAGTTCAGCTCATCTGAGAAAGGCTGAAAATAACTCAGAGCCGTCAAAAATCCTATGCCGATGTGCGGAGAAGAGAATTGGAGTTTGCAGTTGGTGACTGGGTATACCTGAAAATCTCGCCCATGAAAGGAGTGATGAGATATTTGAAAAAGGGAAAGCTCAGTCCACGATATTTGGGACCCTATAAGATATTGAGACGGATTGGTAAGGTGGCCTATGAGCTAGAGTTACCTTCAGAACTAGCAGCAGTACACCCAGTTTTCCATGTGTCACTTCTGAAGAAGTGAATCGGTGATCCAACTTCAGTAGTGCCATTGGAAAGTGTGGAGATAAAGGATAGTCTCACATTTGAGGAGGTACCAGTCCAGATCCTTGATCGTCAGGTTCATAAGCTGAGGAATAAAGAGATAGCTTCAGTCAAGGTGCTATGGAGAAATAATAAAGTTGAGGGAGCCACATGGGAAGCAAAAGCAGACATGATGGCCAGATACCCCCGTGTTCCCTTCCAGTTCAGACCAAGAATCAGGTACTAAATTCCTTTTTCAATACTCTACTCAGTTCCGTACTCATCAGCCTTATTTAGATTTTTTTCCGTACTCATAAACCTTATTTAGATTTTCTATGTTCATTCTAATTGCATCAGCTCAGGTTGTACAGTTAAGTCATTTCGGAGTCAGTTACTCCTTTAGAAATTAGTCATAGCCTCAATAGAAATCTCAGCTCTTTTCCTAGTTTTGGCCTTCATTCGAGGACGAATGATCCCAAGGGGGAGATATTGTAACTCCCCAAAACTTTTCTAGACCAAATTCAAACGTTGCATACAAAACCATAGGAAAACCAGAAATTCTTCCTTTCTCAGACGACCCCCACAACGGACCATTGGTGGAACCAATGGACGGTTATAAGTGGTCATGATTAGTAGCAGTCTTCCTTCGAGGGGAAACAACAAGACATAGGACGACTCATTTTTCCTAACAATGAGTCGTTCTGTCGTCCATTGAATCCCAAGTTCAGAGGATTATCGGACCTTTCCCTGAGGTAACGAGAGGGAACAACGGCCCGTTGTTATTACCAAGGAACCATTGTTACCACCCGTTGATCAGTTCCAGAACCCAGCAGCGTGAAACACGAGGGGTATCAATGGTCCGTTGTTACTTCCAACGGACCATTGTACCTAACCTTGGGACACCTCCAGTAAACCTTGTTTCTGAATCCAGAAACCACGACCAGATTCAATGGGCCGTAGTTCCTACCAACGACCCGTTCTGAGGTCCGTTGTTTAGTGTCGGGCAGTTTTCAGTTCTTTCTGCCAGGGGTATTGTAGTACTTTCCCAGCTTTTTGATTCCCAAACCTTGTCATTTTGGGGTCTTGGGAGGGAGTAAAAAGGGATAGAACGACAATTCCCCTTCCTCCTTCACTCATCCTCTCAAAAACCAGAGCGTAGAAACAATAAGGAGTTCAGAGCAGAAGGTAGGGAAAACGTTCATCTTCTCAGTATTTCTTCAAGATTTTTATTAGATTCTCTTCTACAGGCATGTGGGAATTTATCAAGGAGATTGTTTTCCCCTTTCATCCCCCAGAAACCCTCTCTCAGTTAACTTTCAGTCCTAGCCATGAACTTACAAAATTTAAGATATTGTTGCTGTTCTTGGATTAATTCATGTAGAATTTGGTCTTATGTTAATTGTGGCTATCTTTTCCACCAGCTGTTAATAAAAAT
The DNA here is from genome assembly GCA_018107945.1 of Datura stramonium. Taxonomy (NCBI): domain Eukaryota; kingdom Viridiplantae; phylum Streptophyta; class Magnoliopsida; order Solanales; family Solanaceae; genus Datura; species Datura stramonium. The sequence goes on from JACEIK010001953.1 coordinate 81,891, forward strand.
GATTCTTGTTCCACCAACTTTAGAAATTCATCCCTAACTGTTGAAATGTTAGAAATTAGACTCCTGCTTAGGCTTTGAATTCTTGAGAATTGGTTGTATCTTTCAGAGTTAGAGGCTTTTATAATACTTGTATGTGTTAACAACTCAGTTACTTGTATGCTATTCAGATTCAGTCAAAAAGTATATATACTTTGTATTTTCTTGGAATTGTCAGTTCCATTGCAGTCGTAGTATTAGAATATTTCAGTGTTAGTTAGAAATGTCAGCTGATCAGTTTTACTATGGACTCTTCTCGAGGTATCAGTGGTGCCTCTCAGTTATAAGACTCACACTCAGATTACAGTTATTTGGTTCATTAGGCAGTCATGACATTCCAATTATAGCTCTGACCAGCCCCCAGACCCCAATTAAGTTATCAGTTGTTCTTAAGACGGTTACGATGCTTCTGGATAAGTAGCTCTGACCAGTCTTAGAACTCAATTTCCAAATCCAATCCTATAAGACGCTCAGGGAACTCTCTTACAGTATCCCTGGGTCAGTATAGTCTTAGACACCAGTATCGAGCTATCCGCTTGTCAGTAGTAGAAGTAATAGGATTATCCAGTGGGAGTAGGACTTAGCACCGAGAGGGTCGGGGTTCCAGCGCACCCAGGTTCCAGAACTACGTTGCCACCGTAGGTTATATATATTTACTTAGCCTCATGGCCCCTTTGACAGTGATTCTCGCAGTCCATGCCTTTATACCCTGGCAAGGTATATTGGGTCCTACTAGTGGGGTGTGTACATCAGACTCCACGTTTAGCTCATGTGGTTATATGTCGGTTATAGCCTCTCCCACTAGTCAGTATAGTTTTCTCTCAGATTCTTCAGTCCAGATTAGTTCAGTGTAGTATTACAGACTTAGTATTTTAGACTTAGGACATGTTTATGACCATCGTCCAGGATCACTTTTGACCATATCAGTTTATTATCACTTGTATCAGTATTCAGCATTTGAGTTGGTCATTTCATGTCGTATCAGTTCAGTTACCAGTTATTTTATATTTTTCATGTTTCTCTCACTTACTCAATACATTCAAAGTACTGACGCATACTTTTATGTTGTATCATTTTGTGATACAGCTGCAGGTTCTCAGACTCAGCTCAGCTAGTCACCGCAGTTTCAGAGCCTCTACCTCAGCAGCCGAAGTGTGAGTCCTCATCATTCGAGGGCCTTGTTTATTTTCTTTAGTTGAGTTATGATTTTCTATAGACTTAGAGTTTGTTGGGGGCTTGTTCCAGCAACTCCTTAGTACATGGCTTTCAGACCAAACTTGTTTTCAGAGATGTATTTCAGAAAATGTCACTTTCTTCGTTACTTTCAGTTTTTACGTTTTCTTAAACTAGTTAATGCTGTTAATTAAAAGTTTTGCGGTGCATGTTTACTCAAAATGCTAGTGTATGATAGACCAGGGGTTGTCTTAGGGTCACTTGTGGCTTCAAGTACCGTGTTGCGTCCAGGGTGTAGGCCTAGGACGTGACAGATGCTAACTTCGAGGCTGAGTCTAGTCACCCGAACCTATACCGATAATATGTTATAGAGTATGCAGCCAGTATGTGAAATGTACTGAGTATTTAAAGACACTAACACATGCTAATAAAATAGTCAGAAAAAATTAGTAATAACGTAAGTATTGGATGTGAGAGTAAGGAAACATGTTAATGTCATGATCGTGAAACAGTCATTAGCATGAGTTGTTCATCAGAAGCTAAAGGCTAATGACCCAAGGTTTTGAAAGCAAAAACATATAGTTCAACATTTTCAAAGTCATAAGTGAAAGCTGATAAACTAATCAATTGGTCAAATATGCTATAAAAATGATATCATAAGTCGTAAACATGAATAACATAAATCATGAGGAATAATAGGATACTCATCATAACCGACACCATCATGATAGAACTTAGATGATTCTCCAACTATCTCACTCAAGTGGGCAGAGCCATCCTAAGTCTTGCTCGGGCAAAGAACGATAAGGCATGATGTCACTCGTGAAAATCTTGTAGGGCTGAAAATGAATATATATCTACAGTGGCACGTAGTTTTGAGACCCGGGGTTCTCAGAATCCCCCGCCTACTAGGTTCTAGACACTACTCCCAAAAACATGCACATGACACATAATCATTATAATGAAAAATACTTGATCTTGCATGGACTTGTCTAAATCGTGAAATCATATTCATAGTGACATACATGAAATATCCATTGAAATAATGTTGCTGAGTTGTCCATGATACATGAACTTAAGTTTCATGAAAATCATGCATACCTAAATAACTAATCATAACTTGAAATCATAGGATCATAAGCTTGAAATTGTTAAATCATACATAATTGAGCAAAATCACCATAAACTTGAAAACATCGGTTCATGAGAGATTCTAGTAGAAAACATGTGTCCATAGTTATAAATGATAAATAGAAACATGAGAGATTTGAATTCATAAAGAGTCATGGGAATTTCATCATACTTGGGTCTAACCTTGGAATATGCCAATTTGAACTTGAAGAATAGAGATCAAGAGATTGAGTTTGAAAAGGGCATGAGGGTGGAAGAATTCTCCGATTCATAACCCTACATACCTGGGCTTCAACAGTCTTTAGCTTACCTTGAATATCCAGGAGAGATTGATAAGAAGATGATGAAGAATCCTAGGTTGTCTTGAGAGGATTTTATCTTCCAATTGAGGTGTTAGGAGTAGAAAGAAGGCTTAAGATACATAAAACCCTCTATACATGCTTTAGGAAGCCCAAAATGGCCTAGTTTAGGAGATAAAATTATAAAAAATTACAAAAATACCCCTAAAGAATCCCACTTAAAAATCTTTCTGCCAGTCGTCAGGGGTCATACCATGACTCATGGTGACATACCATGGGTCGTACTGTGCAAATATGTGGCTTCTAGGTGGCTTAACAGCTCACTAAAACACTTTCTACAGGTGCTTGGTACGAATCGTACCTACATACCATGAGTCGTACCATGACTCGTGGTGACTAGGCTAGTCCTGTTTGCCAAATCTGACGGTGCTTCACTAAACTGGNGCTTGGTACGAATCGTACCTACATACCATGAGTCGTACCATGACTCGTGGTGACTAGGCTAGTCCTGTTTGCCAAATCTGACGGTGCTTCACTAAACTGGTCATATGTTTTTACTTAGAACTCTGATTGATGCAAGGCTAGATTCATTTGAAATAAGACTCAAATTTATTGGATTTGATATACTGAATCACCCAAAACACTTAGTAAAATGGGATTTATGGTCGTTTAAAATTGACCCTTCTTAGAAAATATATGAAAAATTCGATCAGTAGAAAATCTCCAACTCAACTTTATGCTAGAAGTTTTGTATGACCTTAATTCACATTCATTTCACTTCTTACACTTAAGAATTGGTCTTAACTCCTTTTCCCTATAAAACTCATCGGGTTCGAGTCTATTCACAAAGCTAGAACAGTTCAAAACTTAGCGCGAAAGTCCAAGGTATTATATATCTCAACTCATGACTGAAACAATGATTCATACAATAATATTATGACTCGTGCTTAGTCTTTGTAGCTACTGATCCTTCCCGAAAAAATTCTCTGAACCCCCCTTTGTACGACCCTTCAGTACGACCCGTACCACCCTGCTACGAGTCATGGGATCCTGTCGTGGTTTCTTTGCCATTTCTAGTTTCTCTGGACCTTATGCTACAATTTGTGGTACGACTCGTTCCTTCATTTATGAGTCATACAGGGACTCATACTGAGGGAAATTTTTAGTTTCTTAGCAGGATCAAACTCCAAACCTCGGGTCTAGTCATAAGAACTTTTGGGGTGTTACAGTAATATGCTATGTTATTAGTGATCAATCCTGGTGAATCTTTTGTAACATTAATGATTAAGTACACCTAACGCCTCTCGACCTACATTTATGAATTTCACCTAAATCCTCTCGGACTTTAGGTGTTGCTCTCATCGTAAGTCTTTCTTTAACTATCCTCGGTTAGAGCTCAAGTTAATTAAATGAGGGTTGGTAGCCTAAAATTACCAATATTATTCTCTTTTCCTAACTTCAACCTCCTTGGTCAGGCAAGTTGAAGATATAGCAATTAAATATTAAGATGAAGAAATAATAGTCCACTCAATTCACCATTCAAGAATCAGTATTTTATTTTGCCTACTTTTGTTAATCCATCATGCTTCCCACAACCCTGTCTTAAGAAATTTAGTCGTTCATGTTTATGAAAACAATAACGTAAGATGTAGAAGAAATCATAATGAAATACTTACTATAATATGTAACTATTTAACAAATTTCTAAAGATAAATTGAATCACACGAACTTGACGAATTCTCCAACAAATATCTGACTACACAAATTTGACTATAATGGATTATGTTGGACTCAATAATTAACTATTCACAATAATTCACAATAATTGACTGCCTACTGAAATATGTTAAGAGAGGGTATTTAAAATAATAGATTAAGCCTTCATTGTTCCTGCTTGTATTGGAATTGGGTTTTGCAACTTCTGCTCCTCGTTGAACTAGAATTTGACATGGCTGGCCGCCCAACCTACCCTGCGCCTCGTGATGCCCATACCACCATAGGCATGGCGTGTCATGCTACTTGGTGCTCTAGATTGGCCTGTGCAGTGCACAGGCCCTTGCCCTATCGTGTCGGTGCGATGCCAACTTTTATCACACTTGTTTCATCAACCCCGGGTTGCCAAACTTGCTCTTTAAAGCCACAATTAAGCCAAAATTCATCACTTTAATAACTAAAAACATCTAATTATGTGCGTTAGCTCTATTTCACAAATATCACATAAAATACAAGAATACACACATGATTTGTTCTCAAAATATAGCTAAATATGGGTAAAATATGATTAATAAATGCATAAATATGCCCTACATCACCAACATTTATGCAAGAATTCATTGAGATCAAAGCTAGCATTTTTATCCAATTCCTAAGTTGACTTCTTCTGTATCTATATATGTTGAATTTCTATTATTGGATTCTTCATATTTAATTGTTCATTGATACCTCTTGATTGTAATGTGATCTCACTCGAATTATACCTCGCAATGATGTATAAAGTGATTGCTATCAAGTATAGTAACCAAACTAGGTCAGGGACAATTCCACGGAGAATAGACAATAAATAATATGTAAATGATGAATAAATCAACCTATTGTGAATATTTCGGAAGGGGGGGTTGAAAATAAAAAAAGGAAATCTTAAAGTATGATTGAGTTGTTATCATATTATTGAGACAAGACTAGGATTTTGTTCCCATGGCTTCATAACATAAAAGACTTATTTTATTAGTGATCTATCCTGGTGAATTTTGTGTAAGACTTACGATTATGTTCATCTAATATCTCTTGACCAACATAGATGAATTTCACCTAAATCATCTCTGACTTTAGGTGTGTACATTTTTCTCATTCCATAAGTCTTGATTTAACTATCCTCGGTTAGAGCTCAAGTTGATTAGATAAGGGTTGGTAGCCTCAAATTACCTCTATTATTCTCTTTTCCTAACTTCAACCTCTTTGGTCGAGCAGATTGAAGATACAGGCAATTAAATATCAAAACGAAGAGAATAATAGTCCACTCAATTCACCATTCAAGAATCACTATTTAATTTTTGCCTACTTTCATTAATCCATCACGGTTCCCACAACCCTAACTTAAGAGATTTAGCTGATCATGTTTATGAAAATTATGTAGAAGAAATCATAATGAAAGACTTTGAAATTATTGAACAAATCTCCAAAGTTATATTGAATCAGAAGAACTTGATGAATTCTCCAACAAATATTCAACTAAGTAATTACACAAATTCGTTGTTGGACAATAATGGGGTGAAATTTCGTGCCTAAGAAATACTAAAAGAAGGTATGTATAGTAGTAGATTAAGCCTTCACTTGTCCTGTTTGGATTAAAATTGGATTTTGCAGCTTATGTTCCGAGTCGAACTGGAATTTGACTTACCTGGCCATCTAGACACTGCGGTGCGGCGTGCCTCTTGGTGTGTTAGCATCGCTGCATGCTTTATTGTTCAAGGTGCAAGTATGGCATGTGCGATGCACTGTCCCTTGCCCTGTCATGTCGGTGCAGTGCCATCTTGCTTGAATCTTGCCTTGCTCAATATGATTTTTCTATCTTTGCTCCAAAAGCTATAAAGAAGTCCAAATCCATCACTTTTATGCTTATAAATATCTAATCATGTGCTTTAGCTCTTTTTCACAAATATCATATGAAACACAAGAAAGCACACATGATTTATTCTTAATAGCTAGGTTTGGGCAAAATATGGTTAACAAATGCGTAAATACGCCCTACATCACAACCCCACACTTAAACTATTGTTCGTCCTCAAATAATCTATTACTTCCCTTCACACATTTAATCACAAAACTCACCCTACGAACAGGTCTACTTACACTTAATACCATTAGACAATTCAATCAAGCTCCAAAAACTCACTCAATATGCATACAAGATCAATATTTAAAGGTCAATAATTGAAATCACTTAGCTTCTATAACTAACTCAATAAGATATATTCGAGCCAACATGAATCATATGTAATTTAGCCCCAAAAAATATACCAAAAGCTTACCATTATGTGCCTCTCACCATTTGAAGAGATTCCCTTTCACTCACATGATATATAACAACTTGGACTTGGGCATTGTTAGAATATTATCACTCACTCTCCCAAAGAACTCAACATGCATGCAAAATACGACCCATAGGATTTCTCCTAGTGTAAATACTCTAATAATATAGAACACTGAATCTAAGATCATGTAGGAATTTAGATGGTTGTAATGTAGGCTAAGGGAATGATAAGAACTATTTGGCCAAGATAGTGACTAATATCTCTAAGCACTTTAATACGTCATAATTCTTTGACTTTTTAGTGTATTCTTGAATCTCATATTTTCCCCTTATACCTCCTTTTTATTTTTAAAAATTTTCAACTTGCATTCAGGTGACTAGTAGGGAATTTTTTCCTTTAAGCTCAATCACAATTTTTTTCTTTTCATTCTTGATTCATTCATTCATTTTTTCAAAGGTTTCTCTCTTTTTCTTTTCCTACTACCTCAACCTCCTGGTTTAGCAATTTTTCATCTTTTTATTTTCTTCTAATTTCCAC
>JACEIK010001953.1:89122-105211 GCA_018107945.1 Datura stramonium
CGTGATCCTTTTATGCAAAATTTTTATTTAAAGTGCTCTAGGAGTCATTTGGATCAAATAAAAGGTCAATAGAACAAAATGATTAAGCTTGTAATATGAATATCAAAAGAATAGGCTAAGGCTCAAAATGTCTAATTAAGATAATCACATTTAGGCAAAATTTTGATACACATAGGCTACCAAATAAATGCTTATATCACTTCCTAGATTAAACATTCTTATTTCATTTTGCACACACATTGGGCAAGTTTTAGACATTAAATTGCAAGTATGGAGTATACAAAAATACCTTACTCACATAGTGGAACAAATGGTTCAATAATGACAATCAAGATTATATAAACACATATATCCATATTGAATGTTTCACATTATTATGCCCAATTTTTCATGCATAGGAGTCATGTTTCAAAGGTCTAAGTTCTTCTTCCTTTTGATATATTTTTAGTGAATTTCATAATGTCTTAATGATATCCTAAGTGAAGCACCTAACATTAATAAGGTTTCAAGTTCTTACTCTCTTAATGATTAATTATCCCTTAAGACAGTCGTCATCCATCCATCTTCAAGAACAATTATGACTATGACTCTAAAAAAATCTAGACCGTCTAATCATTCTAAGAGACTACCCACCGAAAAAAGTAATGAAAACAAAAACCTGGGTTACCCAAATAAAAACAAAACATCACACAAAAATACCACAAGCTAGCAGGATAAGTCATGTATCACACAAAAAAAAATCTAGGCCCACCATGAACAAATTTAGCAATGAAAGAATACATGGTTTGATGAAGTTTACTTCTCCCACCCTATACTAATTAGTAGCAGTTTCCTTAGTGATAAAATAATAAAGCATAAGTAAAAGAGTGAAAGAAAAACTTCTTGGGTATCTACTCTTCATCGTCTTTGGGGGTAAAAGCAGTTTCCCCTATCTCATAATCATCTCCATCATCATCAACTCCAAATCAGAGTCTACTTTAGCCTACTCTTCGTCTGTGGCATCATCATCATCAAAGTGCTCCTCAAATCCTAGCCCAACTCTGAAGGGAGCTCTCGAATGCTCGCCTAATGGGTATTCTATGTTTAACTGTTGTAGCTTATTCACTGTCACTCTGCTCATCCTCAATTGCAGAATTTGCATGCTATATAAGTGAATCATAACATTATTAATGCATGCATTACGCTTATTGATATATAGAACTAGACCATGTATGCCTTCGGGATCCTTTGTCTTTGTCACACCAAGAACCTTCGGGTCATACAATGGTCTATAATCAACCACCTCTTCATCTATTTTCTTCTCCCTAAGAAATCGGGTAAAGAGACCTCAAAAACTAAATCTTTGCCCTTTCTTCACCATTGACCTTCTCAACACATCCTTAATTACTACACCAACATTTACTGGCCTCCAAGTCATCAAAGAAAACACAAGACAAACTCTCTCCCTCTTTACATGAGTCACATGCTTCCCAAGAACCGAACAGGCACACTGTTATACACCGGAAGCCCAAAGATCAGACCGGGGAGTTGAAACAGAAAAGAAGTTGAAAAATTTGCAGTAGACTCAGAACGAGTCGTGAGGAGACTCGTGGGGAAGGCCCAGGTATTTAGTGAGAAGGCTGGAAGAAATGAGACCCCACAGGAAAGACAACGACTCATGGTCAGGCCCCACAAGTTGTTAGGTCAGTCGTGGGGAAGGGGAATTAGGAAAAGGAAAGGATGAGGATAGTAGACTTTACGGGAGGTACCCACCAGTCATGGTCAGTCCCCACGATTCGTGGGGTGAGTCATTAGCAAGCCTAGAATAAAATTTGATGAGGCAAGGTAGTGTACATCATGGATGGTGACCACGAGTCCTGGTCACGCATAACGAGTCGTCAGGTCACCCGTTAGGCCACCTGGCAGTTATTTTCTGTGAATTTAGTAAGGGATTTTCCGTAATTCCTAAGTTCCTAAGGCCTAAACTATGACATTTTGGGTTATGAATAGTGACTTTTAAAGGGGTTAAGTTCATTTTAGGCCTTATTTGTTCATGCATGCAAAGTAGACAAGTTTGAGAAGGTGATCAAGCTATTGTTCCTCAATTTCCTTCAATTCTCTATTGGGCATTCAAAGAAGTGTTAGAATCAGTTGCTAACAGGTATGTAAGGTTATAAATGGGTGATTTCTTTCACACCATGCCCAATCCCTCTCTAAAGTATGAAATTCTATGTCTAAGCTACGGGGTTTTCACCCAAATGCATGAATCTTCTATTTCTATACATGAGTATGATTTGATTATGATTCTGCTATTGAATTATGAAGCATGGGAAAATTTTATAATGTTTTCAATTTAAAATCATGATTTCAGTCTAATGAATTAAAAGCCCATGGATGAGATGTTCATGAAAGATGAGATTTGTGATGAATATATGATGATGATGAGATATTATGATGAAAAGAATGATTTAAAGCTATCCATGTTTAAAATTATGATTTAAATGAGACTTGAGTATTTTCATGTATAATAAAGCTTTGGGCTATGCCCACATATTAAGTATGAATGACGATTTTTCCAAAATTAAGCTTACAACATTGTTTTGGAGCAAAGACTCCCAATTATATTCTCAACTTGTGGTATGTTTGAGTTAAAGTTTTCCTATGTATAGCTTCCCACATGGTTTTGGAGCGGAGGCTCCCAATTACATTTTCAGCTTGTGGTATGTCTTGAGCTAAAGCTTCTCATAAGCATGATTTCATATTTGAGATGTATTTGATTTTGAGATTCATTAATAGACGATGTTGAGATTCGTTATAAAATGATGTAGAGCATATGCATATTTTGGGAGTAATTTCTAACACCGAGTAGGCTAAGGGTCGATCACCCTGTGCCTTAGAACTACGCGTCAATGTAGGTTTATACATTATGACTTTGGGACCTCCTTTGCGAGCTTCCCCTACCCGGATGGGCCTTCATCTTGATATCGATATCATGGTATCTTCCCTAGCCCTGAAAATTCTTTGGACAACTCTACCCACTTGAGTGTGATAGTTTGGACCACGTAAGCTCTATTGTGGTATGTCGGTTAAAAGACGAATCTCCCATTGTTCCTCATGATTTTAGATATGCATGTTTTATTACTCATGAGATTTATGTAAATATATGTTCTAAAGCAGGTTTGACTCAATGTTAAACTTTTCTTGTAAATGTTAGAATTTAGCTTTGAGTCAATCGATTCAGTTATGATGTGATGAAGTTATATGTTATATTATGAAGAGATCATGATTTCAGAAAGAATGCATGCAAGCCCTACTCTCAAATCCTTATGCTATGTTATATTATGCATTGTCTTGAAATGATTTTATTTACTTAAGAGGTTTTACTTACCTAGAATACTCGGTACATTCCATGTACTGACTGCATACTCTATGCTGTATCATTTCATGATATAGGACCCAGCTCTCAAATTCAGCCCTGCTCGTAGTTAGCTTTAATAGTTAACACTCTATAGGGGTGAGTCCTCATTTCTCGAGGACTAGACTATTCAGCTTTCCTTTATGTATTTCAGTTTCAATTTTGTTCAGTTAGTTGTGATCTTGTCCCATCAACTCGTCATGTTTTGAGGCTTTTCAGACATATGTATGTATTCAACTTCGGATTTTGTATTCTGATTTTATGTTCAAGTTAGCCTTCTGCTATGATTATATTGTGACTATTCAGTTTCTTGATTTAGATTAGATATATGCTTATGCCATGGGTGGACTTGGGGTCTCTCGGGGCTCCTTGTCCCGTGTTACAATCCGAGCCTCTGTTTGGGTCGTGACAAACTTGGTATCAGAGCAATAGGTTTAAAGTGTCCTAGGGGGTCTAAAACCCGCGCTACGTAGAGTCTTTTTCATAGTTGTGAAGCGCGCCACAGTTATGACGAAGAGGCTACGAGACGTTTAGGAAAAATATTACCTTATTTCATGATCTATGTCGTGCGATCAAAAGTCTTTCTATCCTTCTAATTTGTTCTATTCGCGATTGTAGAATTTTGGCTCCATGAAGAATGAATGGTAAGAGAAATGGGAATGGTGAAAGCCACAAGGATGGCAATGGGCATGGGCACCAGCAGGCCCCACCAGTTCAGGAGCACCAGGCATCGGAGCTAGTTGCCCATGTTGAGTTTCGGGCCGCTATTCAGATGTTTGTGTAGGCGTTGACCACTCAGGTCAATCAGTAGGCCATTGCACACGTTCCACAAAATGGCAATGCAGCGACGACTCTAGTCAAAGTGTTCTTGAGGATGAACTCGCCGGATTTCCTTGGGTCCAAGGTAGATGAGGACCCGTATGAGTTCATAGATGAGATAGTGAAGATCACCCAAGTCATGGAAGTGAATGGAGTTGAGTGCACAGAGTTGGCCTCTTACCAATTTAAGGGGGTCGAACATATCTAGTTCCACAATGGAAGGATAGCAGGGTCGTCAAAGCAGGTCCTATTACTTGGGAAGAGTTCCATGTTGCCTTTCTAGACCAATTCTTCCCTCATGAAATGAGGGAGCTAAAGGTAGCTGAGATTGTGAATTTGAAGCAAGGGATAATGACGATACAAGAGTATGCCCTTGAGTTCACTCGCTTATCGAAGTACGCCCCAGAGTTGGTAGCTGATCAGAGGGCGCGGGTGAGTAGATTCGTCCATGGGGTAGCGGGCTATTCAGAAAAGGACTATAGGACCGCTATGCTCCACCAGGGCATGGATTTTCTACGGATAGTGTAGTACACAAAGCAGATAGAGGCGACACATCTGAGGGAGAGGCAGGCCAAGAGTGCCAGGACCAATGACCACAGATTCTCCTATTCGAGGTTAGGTGGTGGGCACCGACAACAGACTCACCAAAGGTCATCAGCTCCAGAATCTTCGGCATTGAGTGTGCCATCCAGGACTAGACATGATGAGAGAGAGTTTGCATCAGGCTTGAAGGGTCAGAGCAGCAGACTCGCAGATTCTAGCATCCTAGTTTGTCGCAGTTGTGGTCGAGGGCACATAGGCTAATGCTTGGTAGGTTCAGCTACTTGTTTTTGGGTGTGGGAAGCCCGGACACATGCTTAGAGATTGCCCAACATCGAGACAGGATCATGATGGAGGTCGAGGCCTAGTTTCTAGCATATCAGCCCCTCCAACACGCTTAGCCCATCAGGGGGCATCGACTAGCACAACTGGAGGCCAGCGCCAGAACTGGTTCTATGCATTAGCATCACGCCAGGAGCAGGAGGTCTCCCCGAACGTGGTCACTGTATGTTGTAAGTAATCTGCATTGATGTTTATGCTTTTTTAGATCCGGGAGCTACCTTGTCTTTTGTGACACCTTATGTGGCCAGTAACTTTAGAGTCAGTCTCGAATTCTTGTCAGAACCCTTCTTAGTTTCTACTCTGATAGGTGACTCAGTTATAGCTAGACGGGTGTATAGATGTTGCCCAGTCTTAGTTCTTCAGAAGGTCACCTCAGCAGATTGGATAGAGTTAGCCATGAACAATTTTGATGTGATTCTCGGCATGGATTGGCTATTTTCATGTTATTCTTCAATTATTTGTAGAACCCGGGCAGTATAGTTTAGATTTCTGGGTGAGCCAGTCTTAGAATGGAAGGGTAGTTTAGCTGTTCCTATAGGTTGTTTCATTTCCTACCTTAAGGACAAAAAGATAATTTCTAAGGGTTGTGTGTACCATCTAGTTAGGGTTAAGGATGTTGAGTCCGAGACCCCGACTATCTAGTTAGTTCCAGTAGTATGTGAGTATCTAAAGGTCTTTCCTGATGATTTGCCAGGTGTTCCTCCAGAGCGAGAGATCGATTTTGGTATTGACCTTCTTCCCGACACTCAGCTTATATCTATTCCTCCCTACAGAATGGATCCAACCGAGCTAAAAGAGTTGAAAGAGCAGTTGAAGGATTTGTTAGATAAGGGTTTCATTAGACCGAGCAGGTCCCCATGGGGTGCACCAGTTCTCTTTGTCTAAAAGAAAGATGGTTCTCTTCACATGTGCATTAATTATTGGCAATTAAACAAAGTCACCGTCAAGAATAGGTATCCTTTACCTAGGATTGATGATTTGTTTGACCATCTTCAGGGTGCCAAGTGTTTGTCAAAGATAGATCTCAGATCCGGGTATCATCAGCTTAGAGTTCGGGAGAGTGACATCCCGAAGACATCCTTCAGGACGCGGTATGATCATTATGAGTTTGTAGTTATGTCTTTTGGACTAACGAATGCTCCTGAAGCTTTTATGGACTTGATGAACAGGGTGTTCAAGCCATACCTGGACATGTTTGTGACTGTGTTCATTGATGACATCCTTATATACTCTCGAAGTGAGGAGGAGTATGTCGTTCATTTGAGAGTAGTGCTTCAGAGACTAAAGGAATGCCAATTATATGCCAAGTGCAGCAAGTGCTAGTTTTGGTTGAACTCCGTAGCCTTTTTGGGCCATTTGGTATCAAGTGAGGGCATAAAGGTAGGTTCTCAGAAAATTGAGGCTGTGAAGAATTGGCCTAGACTGGTGAATCCTTCAGATATTCAGAATTTCTTGGGTTTAGCCAGCTACTATCAAAGATTTGTTGAGGGTTTCTCATCTATTACAACACCTTTGCCCAAGTTGAGTCAGAAGAAGGTGAAATTCCAATGGTCGGAGGCTTGTGAGAAGAGCTTCCAAGAGTTGAAGACTCGACTTACTTCAGCACCGGTGTTGACCCTACCCGAATGTACCGATGGATTCGTGGTGTATTCTGATGCTTCAAGGATCGAACTTGGGTGTGTATTTATGCAGCATAGGAAAGTCATAGCATATTCCTCTCGACAGTTGAAGGTCCATGAGAAGAATTACCCGACCCATGACCTTGAATTGGCTGCGATGGTATTCTCCATGAACATATGGCGACATTATTTGTATTGCATCCATGTGGATGTGTTTACGGACCATAAGAGCTTACAACATGTGTTCACGCAGAAAGATCTCAATCTTCGGCAAAGGAGGTAGTTGGAGCTATTCAAGGACTAAAATATGAGTGTCTTTTACCATTCGGGTAAGGCTAATGTGGTAATGGACGGACTTAGTAGGCTCTCTATGGAGAGTGTGTCCCATGTGGGTGAGGGGAAGAGGGAGCTGGTGAAAGATGTACATCGACTTGCAAGGTTGGGAGTTAGGTTGCTCAACTCGACCGATGGAGGTGTTGTTGTGCAGAACGGTTCAGAATCATCCTTGGTGACTGATATGAAATCTTGACAAGATGAGGACCCAATCCTAGTAAAGTTGAAGGAAGCCGTTCAAAATCAAAAGGTAGAAGTCTTCTCCCAAGGGGGAGATGGTGTGCTTCGGTACTAGGATCATTTATGTGTTCCAAATATTGATGATTTGAGGAGCCGGATGTTGCATGAGGCTCATGGATCTAGGTATTCTATCCATCTAGGTGCCACCAAGATGTACCGTGACTTACAAGAAATCTATTGGTGGAATGGCATAAAGAAGGAATTGCAAAATCCGTAGCCAAGTGTCCGACCTGTCAGCAAGTAAAGGTTGAGCGTCAGAGATCGGGAAGTGTACTTCAGGATATTAGCGTTCCCACTTGGAAGTTGGAAGAAATTAATATGGATTTCCTAAAAAGTCTGCCTCGTACTCATCGACAATATGATTCCATTTGGGTTGTGGTAGACAAGTTGACCAAGGCTTCACATTTTCTACCGGTTAATACCACGGATACGGTTGAGGATTATGCCAAACTATATATTTGGGTGTTGGTCCAATTGCATGGAGTGCCCTTATCCATCATTTCAGATCAAGGTACTAATTTACCTCTCAGTTTTAGAAGTCGTTTCAAAAAGCATTAGGTATACAAATTAAGCTCAACACAACATTTCACCCACAAATGGATGGTCAAGCGGAGCGGAAAATTCATACCAACAAGGACATGTTGAGGGCATGCATGATTGACTTCAGAGGTAGCTGGAATGAGCATTTTTCACTTATCGAGTTTGCCTACAATAACAGCTATCACTCCAGTATTCAGATGGCGTCGTTCAAGGCTCTCAACAGGCGGAGATGTAGATCGCCCATTGGATGGTTTGAGGTTGGTGAGGCGGCAATTATAGGTCCGGATTCGGTTCATGAAGCAATGGATAAGATTCAGTTGATAAGAGACAGGTTGAAAGCCGCAAAAAGTCACCAAAAGTCTTATGCAGATGTGAGAAGAAGAGAATTAGAATTTGAAGTCATTGACTGCGTATTTCTGAGAGTGTCTCCCATGAAGGGAGTGATGCGATTTGGAAGGAAAGAGAAACTTAGTCCCAGCTATGTCGGCCCGTATTGGATAGTGAGATGCGTTGGCAAGGTGGCTTATGAGTTGGAGTTGCCTTCAGAATTAGCCTCTGTGCATCCTGTGTTTCATGTATCTCTTTTGAAGAAGTGTTTGGGTGATTCAGCTTTAGTTGTCCCAGTGGACAGTGTTGGTGTAAAAGACAGCCTTAGCTATGAGGAGGTTCCAGTGGAAATACTAGATCGACAGGTTCGAAGGCTAAGGAACAAGGAAGTAGCTTCAATTAAAGTGTTATGGAGAAATCAACATGTTGAAGGAGCTACGTGGGAGGCCGAAGCGGAGATGATTGCTAGATACCTATATTTATTCTCTACCGGCTTAGTTTCAGCTTGAGGTATTGATTTTTCCCTAAAACTCTATTTAGTTTCATGTTCAGTTCATGTGCGCAGGTTTCTTTTATGTACACTACAACAAATTTGGTCTATGGCCACACCAATTCTAGACAACGTTTAAAAAGTGTTTCCATAGATATCTATGGGCACTCTTTTAAAGTGTGGGCTTTGTAAAAATCTTTTGGCCACAAAAATATTAGCAACGCCTTTACAATGTGCTTTTTAGAATTATAGGCTACATTTTATAAGTGTTATCAAATCATAAAATAATTGGCAACGCATATTCATATATACGACCACCTTCTTTTAATTGTGCTATAATTATATTTGTAAAAGTAACACTTTATAAGTGTAGTCTATTAATTCTCATAAAAATTTGGCTAATTCCCTCCATATTCTAAAAGCACCCGCACATCACCCGAATCCTAATTTTCTAAATTTCACCCTAAAATTTCATCGATCAATAGAAGGGTTTCTGAAATCGTGTATAACCCAAATTCTTCAGTGGCTCATCGGCGTCAGACCGTCGGACTACTATTCAATCACCCAATTCCTCAAGTGGTCGTCGACCGCAATGAAGAATATCGTCATTTGACCACGTTTTTTATATCACCCAATTCCTCCAGTGGTCATCGACCGCAGTGGATAGTGTCACCGTCGGACCTCTCGACTTATCTTCCATTATCAGAGAAAGATGTGTAAAGAGAGAAATTAGATGGTGTATTCTTCTTAGTTTTACACATTCTCCTCGGTACTTGCTTGAATTAAACTTGAGAGGCGGTGGAAAGTTGGGGATGATACATGTAGGAGCCAGAGGTTTGTGAGTTTCATCACTTTTTGAAGGGTTTTAACGCTTCATCACCTGTAAGTTTTCTCTTACCTTTGTTGGTTACAACTAGCTAGATGAATGTTCTGATTCATTGTTTATTTGAAGTAATAGCTCGCGCCACATTGTTCTGGTTCTTCTATGTGATGAATGATCTGGTTCACCTTCAAGTTATTCTTTTTAATTGCTCTTGTGTCGTCTTTATATTTAGGCGATAAACTTCGCATACCATATTTTCATAGTTTCAAAGTAATAGGCGTGATTAGTGAAAGATTGCAAGAATGCTGGTGAAATTGAATGATAGAAAAATCATAAGACATAAGAGAAGTCGTTCATTAATCAGGTCACATAGTTCATTTGAAAAATCGGAGTGGACATTTACATTTTGTCCTAGTTAAAAGTAGATAGTGATGCTAGCATGCCTGTGAAGTTCGATATTTTTTACTTCAATAGAGGCCTTATTGGTCTCTGGTCTTGTATATCTGGTGCTTGTGTTTCTAAACAACTGAAGTGATCCTAAATCTCCATTTACAAATGTAGTATGTGTAAAGGAGCCCCTAAAAATTTTCTTTGGCATTTTCATTATTGTAATTAGTGATGAACGCTTGTGAGATTCCAGTGATATTTGTTTATTTTTCTAAAGGGTTGCTTTATATATATGCTATTTAGAGGAGTAAGTTGATGTCAATTTCTGCTTTTTTATTTGTTAGTTAAAAAACCATCTATCAAAGGTTTTAATGGAATTAAGAGCGATGATTTTCTTCCGAAGTTTACTCTTCTTAACTGCATTATCAATCAAATGCTTTTACCTATTAAAAGATTAAGAGAGAACTAATATCTTTTATGATCATTTGGTTGCGTCTTTCTCTCTAGTAAAACTGGTTCAATTCATAGATTGGGTCTTAAAGTATCTTCTTGCTGACCAACTATCTTTTATGATCATTTGGTTGCATCTTTCTCTCTAGTAAAACTGGTGCAATTCATAGATTGGGTCTTAAAGTATCTTCTTGCTGACCAACTCTCTTTTAAATTTAAGCAGAATTTTGATTTAGATTGGCTATGAGAATTATGATTTAGATTTCCCTTGATGCTATGTTCAGGTTTACAGAATTGTGATTCAGATTGCCCTTGATGGTAAGTTTTGCTTTACTAAATGCTTAGGTTCACTTTTACAGAATACTATAAGCAAAATTCTGATTTAGATTGCCCTTGATAGTAGGTTCAGTTTTACAGCTCATTTGACCTGTGAGAATTCTATTTTAGATTGTCATCGTGACATGCGAAGTGAATTTCCAGGCAAGCTGAAAGAGTATCCCGCCAAAAAAATGAATTGACATATCTAGAAACACTATTAGTAATTTACTAATATGTGATTTTCTCATTTCTGTAGTAGATATAATGGGAACATTTCAAAGAAGTGCTTGAAGGAGTTGAACAATAAATGAATTGACAATGCATTTTCTCTTCAACTCAGAAGTAAATCATCAACAAAACAAATATGAAAAACACATAGTTTAGCACACCTAAAATGGTAAAATAAACAGTGGTTATGTTTGTTTCAGGGTCTTGTGAAAGATTTTAATGCCTAAGTCAAAAAGGTATGGAGACGTAATGTCTCCATTCCTTAGACCCTTTTTGTCCTTAAATGTAGGGTTTAAACTACCATTGATCAACCTGTCCAATATTCTGCAAGCTGAATTAGTGATCATGATTGATAATCTCTAAATTTTTGCTTGTATTGTGATCTTTCTTTTGCCCTTTTCTACATTTCTCTTTATATATTTGTTTTTAGGCTTCTAAACTTCAATCTTACATATCTCTCCCCTCATTCCTTTATTTTTAAAGAAATATTTATTACACATCTTGCTGTCATATGTAGATATTTCTCTATTTTATTAATTTTCTTAATCTTTTTCTTTCTTTAAACCTACTTCTAAAAGGTGCAGGTTTCTATTCCACAACTTAATAAGATATTTCCATTTCCAACTTAGTCTTGAATATGATAGTTCAAGACTAAGAAGCACACCTTGACTATGTATTTCCTTGCCGCAGAGCTATGCTCTGTCATATCTCACATTGTTGTCAGTGGGATACATTTCATGTAGCTCAAGTGTCCAAATATGCTTGCATGTATTTGGAGTGGAAAATGTATGATTATTTTGCTCCTTTCTTTCTAACAGAGGAAGTGTCATTTGGTTGAGCTCAAAGAGGAGACAAACATTGAGCCACCTCTCATATATGTTCTGTATCAGATGCATCCTTGTTCTTTTCACGATTCTTAATGTTTCTCATTGTAAATATTAGTTCTATGTTCTTTTGGATTGCCCTCAAATCCTTTAGATTTATGATTTTAGCTAATCAAGATAGGGCCAACTTGTGTAATTTAAATGTCAAGTGAAGAAAAAGTAAGTAATGTAGCCATGTATCACAGTCTTTGCTCATGCATAATCAGATACATTTTCAGTGCATTGTGTTACAAAATGCAAGGGTGTACGTTCCTTATTCTCAAAATTCCAAGTAATGGTAACTTTTTGATCTGAGATTTGTAGCATGGTCAGAGAAAAAGTTGGTGAGTACAAGTAGTGTTGTATAATCTGCACAGATTTAAGAGCAAGGAAGCACTTCTCTCTGTTAGTAATTGGTCTGACTAATTCAGATTCCTGCTTGTCTAGCTTTCAAGTGTGCAAAAAAAATATTTAGAGTTTATTTATCCATAAGTGATCTAGGTTACCTTAGACTTTTGTTTTAATACTCTCTCTTTAACACATTTTCATTCTTTATCAGCTTCAGTAGTGCTCTCTCTCTTCTTCAATGAACACATGGTTAAAGAGGTCATGTACCATGGTATCCTGAAGTTCCTGCAACCTTATATTTAAACTATACTATCTTCTTCCCAATGGAAAAATATTCCTTTTGTAGGTGTTTAAACTGTTGATTCAGGTTATGCAATTTTGTCCAAATGCTAAACATTGTGTAACTATTCACCTGATGCTGCCAAATAGTCTGGACTAGTTATCTAAAATTTTGCTTAGTATGTATTAATACATTATCTCTGCTAAATAACTGATCATCTAAAATTCTGTTGGATAGATTACTGAAGATGCAATTTTTTGTTCTACAACATAGGATAATCTTATGTGAAGAATTCTCTATCACTTGCATCTTCATTTGAATCTGAAAATCATGTTCTGGATTCCAAAGTATGTTTCACTGCGATTGAGTTTGAAAGGAATTGTCTTACTATCTCTCCTTTATGCTTCAACTGTTTAATGTTTTATGTTATGCAAAGACTTTAATTTGGTAATGGCAAGGCTATAGGTTTAAGTGTAAATATGAAGAAGAAGGCGAGAAGAATGAATCAAGAAGAAACTCTAAAGAAAAAAGTTTTGAATCCGAAAAAAGCTAAAAGTCTGAAATATTTATTGCAGCTCATACAAAGACGGAGAAAGATGTTCAGATAGATAGCCAAATTGCAATAGTAACTCATTTTTTGTGCTACATTCTTCTTCTTCTTTGCTGGAATGTTCGCTGGGAGGAGAGAGATTTTTTTTTTCAATTTTTTACCGGAGTCGCTGCACTTTGAGCTAGGGGGGATGTGAGTTTTTTTTAATTCTTGATCGCAGCTGCAGGACTATCGGTTTTTCTAGAATGTTTTCTAGAAAAGGATTCTTTATTGGAGTCGCTGGACTGTTTGCTGGGAGGGGATATTAATATCTTTTTTAGTTTAAGATCGCAATCGCAGAACTTTCAATTTCACTAGATTGTTTGCTATCTATGTCTTTAGTTTTATCATTCAAATAATTTCTTATCTATAAAGTTCAGGATATACCAGGGTGTGCCGGATCTAATCTTTCTTCACCTCTTGATGAAAGTAGTGCACGAGCTATAAAAGTGCTAAATCTTCCAAATTCTTCCAGCTCAACTCATGCTTCGGTTCTTGAAAAGGTATTTTATGTTTCAAATTTAGAAGAAACTTAAATGTTGAACCTTTGATCTCCTCCCTTTTCCATATTTTTTTCATTATGAAGTGGCTGAGGATTTTAATTTCATGAATGAGTTGAGGAAGTTCATGCTTTTGAATACATTTAATCTTTTGCTACAATTAGTGTGTGTTAGAAGCTTCTACTTTTGATTCTATATATGGTGAAAGTATCTTGTACTGGTGTCCATACTTCACTCTATCAGTAAGAACTTGTTCAATATAGTATCCTAGGATTAAGAAAAACTTGAAAAAGTATATATATATATGTGGCAACAACTTGGGAGAATTTTGTCTTGACTGAACTTTTCTTTTGGGGTTAAGCAATTTTTTGTTTTGGTTGGAGATCTAATTTATAGGAAATTATAGTTTCCACTACTGTCTTACCATCATGTGTGTTGGGTGCTAACCCAACAGCTAATTCACTGTATCCATTTCTTACATTTGTATATAATGTGTTCTTTAAATAACCAACTCTAGTCTTATTTTTGTTCTTGATGTAACTACCATCTGTGTTTAACTTCCAGAAATTCCCATTTGCTTTGATCCCAATGAATCATTCTGCTGGAAATTATTGCGTTGTAGTTCTGGTCCATATCACAAACTCTTCTCCCTTCTCCGTTTCTTACATTTGTGAATAATGATTGCAGAGTGTTGTTTGCTTTCAAGTACTACACCCCATATGGGAAAATGAAAGATCAGTGATAGTTTGGCTAATATGTTTTACATTTGTGAATAATGGTTGCAGAGGGGTTGTTTGCTTTCATGTATTGCACCCTATATGAAAAAAATGAAAGATTAGTGGCATTGTGTATAATATGTTAGCTTATTTCTGGGCTAAAGTCTAATTTTTAATTTTATTTTTAATGTGTAGGGAAATGCGGGCGATCAAATTTGAATGAAGGTAACAAGTCAAACTTGATCTATTGAAGTGAATGATGAAGAATGTTCAAACTGTTGTGATGTTTAAATATATTTTGTTTTGTGGAATTAATTGCTAGTACAGATATTTAAAATATTGTTTTATAATTATGCATGTGTAGTACAAGACATGTTGTTTTTCAAAGTTTATTGCAAATCTATACATTTAAATTATTTATTAGCTAATTTGTTGCTTGAGATCATTCTTATATATCTCTGTGTGTGTATGATTAGTGAATATATGCAAACAAAAATTATTATTTTTTACCAATTATGGCAATAAAAAGTTTAGACAACATTGCCACACTTCAAAAGTGTGGCTACAGGGATGTCAATTGTGGCTTATTAGTTATAAATTGTGGCATGTATATTATAAAAGGTTTCACTTAAGAAATATTTTCGTAGAGCAAGTACAAAAGACAATGCTTTAGAAGTGTGGCTAATAACTAAGAAAAGGCCACACTTAAAAGTGTATTTTATTAAATGGAAGTGTTGCTAATGAGGTACTACAAAAGCGTGGACTTTGTACCTCATGGGCCACGCTTTTAAGTGTAGCTACTATGGAAACACTTAAAAAGTGTGGCCTAAAGTCAAAGGTTATACCTCTTTAGGCCACCCCCGGAAAAGCATTGCCTAAAGTCAAAAAATGTGGCCTTTGATTAAAGGCCACACTTTTTGCTAGTTTAGGCCACAATTTATAGGGGTGGATAAAAGCCTAAAATGTTGTAGTGGTATGTGGATGTATGTATGATTCGTGAATTCAGTTCAGCTGTGTAGTTTGAATGGGAGGTAGTCATTTCGTTAGTTTTCAGTTAAAATGATTAGTATTTGAATATGGTAACTGCATATCTTGCTTATCTTTGTGTTTTCCAACATTTGCGGATGAATGTTCCCAAGCGAGAGATATTTTTATACCCCGAAAGCCTAAAGATCAGACCCGAGAGTTGAAATAGAGAAAAAATTGAAATCTTGCAGTAGACTCAGAACGAGTCGTGAGGAGACTTGTGAGGACTATCTAGGAGTCATGATGTGACTATTGGAGAAGGCCCAGGTATTTAGTGAGAAGGATGGAAGAAATGAGACCCCGCGGGAAAGACCATGACTCGTGGTTAGGGCCCACGAGTAGTTGGGTCAGCTGTGGGGGAGGGGAATTAGGAAAAAGATAGGATGAGGGAAGTAGACTTGACGGGAGGTCCCGACGAGTCGTGGTCAGTCCCCATTATTCGTGGGGTGTGTCGTTAGCAAGTCTGGAATAAAATTTTACGAGGCAAGGCAGTTGTTACACCCCGTAAATTCTCGATATGTAGATGGCCTATTTGCATGTTGGTTAAGAGTTTTAGAATGCCATACATGCTAGAAAAAGGCTCGGGGGAAGACTGGATGAACATCACATCGAACCATCGCGGGAGGAGTGGGGGCAGAACCCCTCCGTGATGGCTCCGTGCCACGGAGGGAGGGCCTCTGCGATGGAACCGTGCCACGGAGGCCCCTGTCCAGGCCCAACTATATAAACCCCCACTTCGTTTTTTTTAGGATAATTATCATAATTATCCAGTGAACAAACAGAAAACAGAGAGGATGAAGTGATTTGATGAAATTTATTCCGTTTACGCTATTAAACGCGGTCCAAACTCGAATTAATCTTGGGTAGTGAAGTATTAAGCTGTCGGGAGCATTCCTGCGGAGTTAGTTTCGTGAAAT
>JACEIK010001953.1:129606-141183 GCA_018107945.1 Datura stramonium
AATGTTGGGGTTAGTTGGGATCTTGTCCCTTCAACCCGTCTATTATGATTAGAGGCTTTCAGACTTAATTATAGTATTCAGCCATTTATATTTGGATCATGTGTCGTTGTTTCTTATAACTCATGTTATGCTTTTCAGTTAGATCATGATTATTAACTTAAGCTTTCCATCTCATGTGAATGAATTTGTTATATGTTCATGCCATGGGTTGATTTGGGGTCTCTCGGGGCTCCTTGTCCTATGTCTACGATCCGGGTGTACTCTCGGTCGTGACAAACTTGGTATCAGAGCAATAGGTTCGGATGTGTCCTAGGGAGTCTGAAAGCTGCGTTAGGTAAATCTTTTTCATGTGTGTGAAGCATGCCACACTTATGACGAAGAGGCTACTAAACGTTTTAGAAAATGTTCCCTTTCTTCATGATTCTACCTCGTGCCATGAGTTTAACTCTCTCCCTTCCTCTAACTCGTGCGATACGCGCGTGCAGAAACATGCCTTCTCAGTACAATGATGGGAGTCATCCAACTCCACCAACTCCGATGGATTCCATGCAAGTTACTGATGCGGAGCTTAGAGCCGCTCTTAGAGTGTTGATGCAAGCTATGATCAACCAACCTGGCCAGTTGGCTATTGCACCGATGAACCCTATCCGGGAAGCAGCAGCTATTGGGACTCAAGGACTCATGAAGGAGAGCCCATCGGAGGTTGGTAACTCGAGTGTGGTTAAGAAGTACGAAAGGGGCAGGAGGGAGAATAAGAGGCCCAGGTCCGGTGACCTTGAGGGGTCCCAACAAGGGTCGAGTATGGGGAGTCACTCTCAAATCCGTTAGAAGTCTCAAGCTCAATATCGGGGATACAAGCCCAGGTGAGGGAGATTACTTACGGGCGTTGGGGGAAGCACCACCGAGGAGAATGCTTGGAAGGTTCAGATGTGCTTCTATTGTGGCCAACACGGTCATAAACACAAGGATTGCGTTGCAGCCAAGTGAGATGGTCGGAAAGGCCATGCTCTGAATCCCTCTCTATCAATTCCAGCAAGTCGCCCACCTTCACAGCACAGGGTGTCACGAGCGAGTGGTGGTCGACCTCAGATGTTATGCCTCAGGTATGTTATAAGCTTTTCCATCGAACCTACCAGGATTTCTAGTCCGAGAGCCTATTGTGCAAGGTATGGGATTTCTGTATGCACCTTAGTATGAGATCTATTTTGTGGGAGGTAGGCAATGGCTAAGAGTATGAAATATTCAGCGATAGGTTTGTAGGTGAATGAGCGGTCTAGAGCTAGTGATATTAGTGCAACTTTAACAAAGGGCTCCAGAGCCCTAGAATGATAGCTCTAATCTAAGATAGAGATGGTAAGTGAAGGGTCATGTCGAATCTTACGTTTTAGCGAAGAAGTTCTAGAGATGGTACTTAGGGATGGTCAACCCATCCTCATTTAGATGTTTATCTCGTATGTCGCTTGATGTTACGCTCAACCCATGCTCACGTTCAGAACTCCAAGATGATGGGCAACCCCATCAATCAGCAATTCCAACATTGCTCCATGATTCCATAAATTCAGCTCCATGTCATGACCCTCGTTGTGTATGGGAGCTCATACCCCTTAGTACGCTCATCTTTCTAAACTCAGTCCTTAAGATCTGCCTTATCGGTTCATGAGAATCGTGTTATATCAGGTACATGCCCGACCTGGATTCCTTGAATGATTCGTGCTTATGATTTCCTTACTCAAAGCTCTATGGGTGATCCTCCCCGATTTCTTATCTCATGTCTGCTTTTCGTGAAAAAATACCAATATCTCATGTAAATGATAATTAAGATGGGTACGCCCAAGGTAACTCCCTACCCCTACTACAGGTGCCAAGTATGTAGAAGTTCAGAAGGTGAAATGATTAGCCAAAACCTAGAAGTGTAACAACCCACATGGTCATCTTGTGATTTTGACCCATTTCCCTAGTTTGAACCTTTTCGTATTTGTATTTTGCTACTTACGACTTGTAGGGATGGATGACACAATTTCCAAAATGATCCAATGAAGATTCGATAGGATTTCGGTTTTTGGGAGGTTTGAAGTTTGAGAGGTTTGACCAAAGTCAACATTTTAGGTTAACGAGCTCGAATTTGGGTTCTGAAAGTTATGTTAGTACCGTATGGTGATTTATGACATAGTTCGGTAGTTGCGTGGGTCCCGAGGTGATTCGGGAGTAATTTGAACTTGTTGGTTAAGTCGGGAGCTTTAAGGAGGTGGAGTTTGACCATGGTCGATTCTCGATAAAACCACCTGATATCGGTGGTTGATGAGTCCAACAGGTCTAGAGAGTGTGTCGCATGTGAGTGAGGACAAGAAGGAGCTGGTGAAGGAGGTACTCCGACTTGCGGTTGGGAGTTAGATTAGTTGGCTCGACCGAGGGTGGGGTAGTTGTTCAGAACGGATCAGAGTTATCCTTGGTAACGGAGGTGAAGACCAAACAAGATGATGATCCAATATTGGTAAAGTTGAAAGGAGCTGTTCAAAATCAGAAGGTAGAAGTCTTCTCCAAAGGGGGAGATGGTGTGCTTCGATACCAGGGTCACTTATGTATTCCGAACGTGGGCGATTTTAGAAGCCGAATGTTGCATGAGGCTCACGGGTCCAGATATTCTATCCATCCAGGTGCCACCAAAATGTATCATACCTTGCGGGAAATTTACTAGTGGAATGGCATGAAGCGGGATATTGCAAAATTTGTAGCCAAGTGCCCGAATTGCCAACAAGTGAAAGTCGAACATCAGGGATGGGGGGTGTACTCCAAGATATCAACATTCCTACTTGGAAGTGGGAATAAATCAATATGGAACTTGTAACAGGTTTACCCCGCACTCGTAGATAGTATGACTCCATTTGGGTTGTGGTGGACAGGTTGACCAAGGCTGCCATTTCCTACCGGTCAAAACCACCAATTCAGCAGAAGATTATGCTAAGTTATACATCCGAGAGTTGGTTAGATTGCATGGAGTTCCCTTGTCCATTATATCAGATAGAGGTACTCAGTTCACCTCTCAGTTCTGGAGGTTTTTTCAAAAGGGACTTGGTACCTAGGTCAAGCTTAGCACAACATTTCATCCGCAAACAGATGGTCAGGCGGAGCAGACTATCCAGACTCTTAAGGACATGTTGAGAGCTTGTGTTATTGACTTCAAGGGTAGTTGGGACGAGCATTTGCCTCTTATTGAGTTTGCCTACAACAACAGCTATCACTCCAGCATACAGATGGCACCGTTCGAGGCTCTTTACGGGCGAAGGTGTAGATCGCCCGTTGGGTGGTTTGAAGTCGGTGAGACTTCGTTAGTGGGTCCAGATTCAGTCCATGAGGCTATGGAGAAAGTTCAGTTAATAATAGGAAGGCTGAAAACGGCTCAAAGTTGCCAAAAGTCTTATGCGGATGTGAGGAGAAAGGAGCTTGAGTCCGAGATCGACGACTGGGTGTTTCTGAAGGTGTCTCCTATGAAGGGAATGATGAGATTTGGAAAGAAAGGGAAACTCAGCCCCGCTATATTAGCCCATACCGGATTGTGAGACGAGTGGGTAAGGTATCTTATGAGTTAGAGTTACCTTCAGAGTTGGCTTTAGTTCATCCCGTATTTCATGTATCGCTCTTGAAAAAGTGCATGGGAGATCCAGCCTAAGTGGTTCCGGTGGAAAGTGTTGGCATGAAGGATAGCCTCAGTTATGAAGAAATTCCTGTTGCAATCTTGGATCGTCAGGTTCGAAGGCTGAGGAACGAGGAAATAGCTTCAGTAAAGGTGTTATGGAGAAACCAGCATGTTGAGGGAGCTACGTGGGAAGCTGAAGCGGATATGATGGCTAAATACTCCCACTTGTTCCCTACCGGCCCAGTTTCAGTTTGAGGTATCAGTTTTTGCCCTAAACCTTTAATCAGTTTGAGATGTTGGTTATTCATCTCAAAACAAAGCCTACTGAATCCTCAATAAAAAGAACTTGGTGTGTGGAAGAAAGTGTGCACGTAATTTTTGATGAGTCAATAGAATCTAATGGCAAGAGCATACAAGGTGATGACGCGAAGTAAGGGAGATTTTGCAGCTTCAACAGGAACCAGGTGAGGGATTTGGAGAGCATACTAATTCATCCAATCAAATCAAGCAAGATGTTAACATTGATACTCAAACAAACAGGCAGGAACCCGTTATCCCTTCAGTACCACCTGAAGTAGAATATCAGTCAGATGCCCCTGATAATGGATCCGAAAGGTCCAAACATGAAGTCTGTCCTAAAGAAGAACTCACTGAAGAACCTGGTATAGCAAAGTGATGGATCCAGGATTCCTCAGCAATTCAAATCTCCAACTGGAAACATAGAGGATCTTATCTATTGGAGAATGTGGTGTCCCCACTGGATTCAGGAATTCAAACCCGATCCAGAGCTCGAAACATGTTCGCACACTTAGCCTTTTTATCTCAAATAGATCCTAAGAATATCAAAGAGGCCTTGAAGGATGTCGACTAGATCACAACCATGCAAGAAGAACTTCATCAGTTTGAAAGAAACCAGGTGTTGCACTTGGTACCTAAGCCTGTTGACTAAACCATCATAAGAATCAGGTGGTTCTTCAAAAATAAGTTGGATGAAAAGGGACACACTACCAGAAATAAAGCTAGGCTAGTTGTTCAAGAGTACAATCAAGAAGAAGGGATATACTATGATGAGACTTTGCCCCCAGTTGCCAGAATAAAAGCTATCAAAATCCTTATTGCCTTTGCATCCTATTGGAGTTCAAGTTGTTTCAATTGGACATAAAAAGTGCTTTTTTAAAAGGATACTTAAAGAAAGAGGTTTATGTCAAGCATCCACCTGGTTTCGAAGACCATGATTATTTCAGCTATCTCTACAAGATGGACAAAGCCCTATATGGTTGAAACAGGACCCAATACAATGGTACAAGAGATTGTCAAAATTTCTCCTTGATAAAGGCTTCAACAGGGGGAAGATTGACAATAATTTGTTCTTGAAGGTAAGAGAAAGGAACCTGTTAATCATTCAGGTGTATGTTGATGATATTATCTTCGAAGCTACAACAAATTTATTGTGTGAAGAATTTGTAAAACTCATGGGAAGTGAGTTCGAGATGAGCATGATGGGGGAGTTAAATTTCTTCTTAGGACTCTAAGTCAAGCAAACATCTAAGGAGATCATGATTAGTCAACAGAAGTACATCTATGAGCTTTTAAAAAGGTTTGATATGGAAAATGCCAAGCCCATTGACCCTTCCATTGTAATGGCAATCCATCTGGAACAGATGAACCTGGTTCCACTGTGAACGAAATAATGTATAGAGGCATTATCAGTTCCCTACTCTACTTGACAAAAAGCAGGCACACATCGTGTGTGGAGATATGTGTTAGATTTCAATCCTTCCTAAAAAGAATCGCACTTTAAAGCTACCAAGAGAATCTTAAGGTATCTTAAAGGGATACCTTACCTGGTCCTCTTCTATCCCTCTGGAGATAACTTTAACCTAATTGGGTATGTTGATGTTGACTATGCGAGGTACTTGGTAGATCGGAAGAGTACCTCAAGGATTGCTCATTTTCTTGGTTCCTCCCTGTTCTCTTGGGGGACCAAGTAACAAAATTATGTTGCCTTTTCTACTGATAAAGCTGAGTATGCTGCTATTGCCTCGTGTTGTGCACAGTTTCTTTGGATCAAGTAGCAACTCGAGAATTTTGGAATTTTCACTAACAGTGTACCACTATTGTATGACAACACCATTGCACTCAACATGGCTAAGAATCCTGTGCAACATAAGAGAACTAAACATATTGACATTAGGCAGCACTTTTTAAGGGATAATATTAAGAAAAGATTGATATGCATGAAGTTCTGCAGGACGGAGGACCAGGTAGCGGATATCTTCATAAAAGCTCTAAGCAGGGAACACTTCAAACAAAATTAGTTGAAGCTGGGGTTGATAAGATGCACCATTAATCCTTCATCTAGATCTCCTCTCAAACTTAGCTATGAATAGATTGCAGGTATAATTTGGAAAGGCTAGTTGATATTGTCTAACTCAGTTTTATATTGTCATAGGTATGCACACATAGTGACTGGACCAACGAGTAATGATACGAACTGAATTGACATTCTCACAAAATAATGCTCAAAAGTGCCTCTTAAGAGAGTTGGTTCCCCTCACAGGTTAGTATTTTCAATCTTACAATTGAGTTTTAAAAAATTGGTTTTGCCATGTCATTAACTGCCTTCCTGCCTCTTCAGAAAGCTTCCTCTTGCAAAATGTCACATCCATTTGTAACATCGCACATGTTTCCCCTCTTTAAACCCCTCATCACTCCACTCTACTTTATTCTCCTTTTCTCTCTCATGAACCGTCATTTTCTCCTCCCCTTTCTTAAATTTTCTCTCTCTCTCTTCCTTAACGGATATTCCATCTTTTTCAAAGAAAATATTTCTCAGAAAATGTATCAACAATCTTCACAACTCCTCCTGCTTCTCCTTCTATACTATTATCTTCTCTTTTTGTTCCTTGATCCCCCTCTGTAGGAGACCAGGACCTCTTTCCATGTACAGTCTCATCCTAGATATCCCCTATTTCCTCAAATCCTCCACCTTATCCTATTCATGCTAGGTCAAGAAAGAGCCCCAATCCCAAAAGATTAACACTGATTGGCGAGGTGAAGTTCCTAAATTCCTACCTCTGTGAGAAATTACGGTGCCTCTCACACCCAGACAATGAACTTAAATGAGCTTCCTTCCCATACTATACAAAATGAGTTGTGTAGAGAGAAAGGAGGGGACGAGGGTGCTATTATTGGGCCTTCTGAAGTACCCCAAATAGAACCAGGTACTAAATCTGTATTACTGCCACTAAGAGGTGAAATTGCTGAGAAAGAGGCCTCATATCTGTCTGGGAATATTTTCTTGAAGAAAATTTATTGGAGGTCAGAGGACCAGTCTAACATATTGCAAAGCGAGATTGAGATTATTGAAGGGTTCATAGAAGCCACGAATAAGAAGGGAGGTGGTGGTGTTAAAAAAACCTCCACATCGGCTGGAGAGCTGCTCGACTTTCCTCTCCCAAATGGGATGGGACTCCAAATCCAACAGTTGTTACTGTCACTCCCTCTCCGACTCCTGTGGATGATGATGTACCTCTAAACCTCACGTTCAGAAGGGACATTCCTCTGAATCCTCTTCTAAGTCCTAAAAAGGGACCAGTTACTCAAGGTAAAGCAAAAAAGGACAATAGATGAGGTTTTGAAGGAAAACTGTGATAAAACTCTCAAAAGACGAAGATTGATGCGGACAACTGTGATTGAAGATGAGGTACCCCCATCTTAATTGGTTGAGTTAGATGTTGGGGATAACTCATAGACTGTAGAGGAGGTTCCAGTAGTGGAAAGGAATCTTGCAGAAGTAAAGGAAATTCCAAATATAAAAAGGTGGTGGTTGTTGAAGGAATAACAGAGGGAACTGGTACAAAAAATCAAGAGTCAAAAGGGGAAGCCATCATATCTCAGCCTCTAAATGGAGAAAGAAGGCAATCATTAAGGGACCTNTCATGCTCCTGTGAAAGTATGATGCAAGACAGAGGGAACTGGTACAAAAAATCAAGAGTCAAAAGGGGAAGCCATCATATCTCAGCCTCTAAATGGAGAAAGAAGGCAATCATTAAGGGACCTAGTGCCACTTTAAAGCGTTCTCCTCCACAGTAACATTTTGAAGAGAAGAGAGAAAATATTTGAAACAGAAAGTCTTGGGGGGTCAAGTCTTGGATCCTGACAGTTTTTGTCAATGTGGGATGCAGGAACTGGTAGAGATGGTAAGGTTTCAGGGGTGGGAACATATGTTCGAACTTCCCATGCCTTTCATGTATGAGTCGAAAATCACTAGGTTCTATGAGCATCTTATGTACTCTAAGGATGAGAGTATTTTTTTGCCAACGTGGAGGGGGTGGAATTCTCGATGGACTTTGTCTCACTTAGGCAGATTCTAAAAGTGCCTGTTGAGGGCATTTCCACTTTGAAGGATAAGAAAGCCTCTCGAGAATTCTTAAAGCTAATAGGGAAACTGGAGGGGAACTTGAAGAGTGATAGAATGTTCAAGAAACAGCTGAAACCTGAGCATCAGTTGCTTTTTGAGTCTATGAACAAAGTGGTACTTCCTCGTGCAGAACGTAGGTCCATTGCTGCTATCTCTGACCTGTTCATCATGGAAGCCTTGGCAACTTTTCAGCTAATCAATCTTCCAGCTCTCATGATTAAACATATTATAAAGATCACTGTCTTTAAAGACGGCAGACATGGCCTCGGGTATGGTTATCTTCTTATAAGGGTGTTTCAACACTTTGGGTTTGTTTTGGGTAAGGCAACAGTGGCACATCAAAAGCAAATGTTCACTTTGAGCACACTGGAGGAGTGTGAATGTGTTGCCAAGAAGGGAAGCCTTAGGGTACAGTCCGTGATCTCCTATTTGATCGACCACAACAACGTGCAGCAGCAGAGGTTGATCATTTATCACTGTTGCTATCACAAAAGGAAGCAGATATAGCCTTGTGGAAGGCTGAACAGGCTTCCAAGGGAACAATGGGAGAACCTGGTGCGATGCTGGAACTTCAAAATGAAAAAGCTCAATTGAAGGCTGAGAACACTGCACTAAGGAAACAAGTGAAGGACCTGATCCAGCAGATGTTTTGTGACCAACATGCTACAAATGAGAGAAACGAAAGCTCCTCTCCAAGCTTTATTCCTCTCTTCCTGCTCAGTTCCACCTCTTTGCCCCTAACTTGTCCTTTCTTTTTGCCCCTATCCTTGTCCTTTTCCTGACACAGATTAGTTTTATTTAACTTGGTTGTATGGTTGTTAATGCTACCTTTTTTGTAACTTGGGCATATGCAACTATGTTTTTATCCCTACTTGTTGTGCTTTCATTCGTGTTAGTGTTGCCCCAGAAGCCATGAATTAACTTCATCTAACACTTTATTTCGATATGTTACTGCTTCTTCTTTTCAATGATGCCAAAAGGGGAAAACTCAAATGAGGAGTAGTAGTAGTAAAACAACGGGAAACAACAAGCTTGAATGTTGAAATAGTTGGGGTCGAGAATGACGGAGATCTGATTCGCAGAGGGAATACGATTCATGAGTTTGTCATCATCAACAAGGGGGAAATTGATGAGGCATAAACTTTGAAGTGTTATGCATATGATTTGATAATTTGACAAACCTACTGAGGAATCGGGTTCCTTACTTGCAAGGTCAATCCACACACTGTCACTGCTGCCACAACAGAATGACAGAATTGTTATGGTCCCTTCTATTACCCAATGGACAAATCTCACATGTCTCACTCATCTTCTCATATACATTGTACAAGAAAAACTGAAACATCACTTTGCACATCTTGCGTAGTGAAGTTCTGCTTGTATTTGCACTTTAGTGGTAGGCTAGAGTTAACCTTGGTTTTTCTTTGTAATAGAGTTATTGCAAAGGGCTTAGAATAGAGGTATTATAAGGGGGAAAGAATTAATAGTTTAATTCCTAGGTTGCAATAGGTTGTAATCTAAAAAATTGTCCGGCTGTTAATGGAGTTTGAAAAATTCTAAAAGTGTAGGTCGTAATTTTACTCTCTTTGGCAAAGAAGTTTCCATGTAAAACATCAGGTGTTCATTTCTTTCTGTTCTTTACCGTGGAACCAGGTGAGGAACCTGATTCTCTATACTGGTTGGTGGACTCCTACAAACTATAAGGCTCTAATTAATATAACTTTTGTTTTTGCAGCCAAAAATGAAATCATCTGCTAAGATGCAAAATTTGTTTCTCTTATATCAGAACATTAGAATCTCTCTCTTGCTTCTTTCTATAAAAGTAACCTTTTATTTTAACTTCTGTTAAAACTGTTTTTCGGATTGAGCTTCTCTCTCCTTTCATGGCTCCTATGATGTACGCTGGTGACGATTACATCCACAGTTGCAAAATGTCAAAATACGGGAAATTGAAATATATGATCTGCTTATTTTTGTCTACAACAATATACATTCTCTTTATTAGATACTCCCTCCGTTTATTTCACTTGTCCAATATTCGAAAATTAGATTTTTCACTTTTGAACGATAATTACTTTTTTATATTTTACTCTCAACAATACTTAATTCTCAAATTATTTTTCAAGATCGTAAAATTATATATCAATTAATATGGGTATTATAATATTTATATTAATATTATTTTTTAAAAGACGTGCAAAATTCAAAATGTACAGTAAACAAAATGAGTAACTATTTACTAGTAGCATTCCATGCATAATCTTGGTATCTTTGATAGTTCACAAAGTGTTGGATTTAAAAGTGAATTCATGTTACACTGCGGGAACCGCAGTACATTCTGAGCATGATTTTTTTATATATGCATCAAGAAAATATTTTAAAGCAAATGAACAAGATATTGAGGAATTATCTATACATAAAATCAGAATTATTGTTACATATCTTTTCCACAGTAAAGGGCATCCTCAAGTCATTGAGGATGATCAAAGCAATGGAGTTTTCCGAGGGGAGTAGAGAATTTTACTAAGGATTAGGAGATTAAAGTCTTAAGTATGAATAAGTTGTGAATATGAATAGTAGCAGCGGACGAAATTACAAGCCGGCAAAGTTCAAAAAATTTGGGCACTGGTGTCTAGTGACTACTTGAAGGTTTGTTCGTTCCCTAAGAAAGAAGAAAAAAGAAGAGGATTTTTCGATACTATACCAGCATTTTCATGGCGTAGCTAACACCCTTTTTCGAGCCCATTTCAAGTTCTTGAGAAAGAAGAAAAGGAGTAGGAAGATGCAAAAGATCATTCTCCTTCTCCTACTCTTTTCTCAGAAGAAAGGTGAGATCCAGATAAAATCAATGAAACAGAAGAAGTGTGAGTGAATGGAAAGGACAAAACAAGGAGAAATTTCACTTTATCTTACAGAGATAGAATATAATTATAATTGTGGATTAAAATCATTTTTTTTTTAAAAAAAAAGGTACTCCGTTATTATTCTTATTCAATGTTAATAAACGAGAAAAAAAAATTTAACTCCTTTTTTACACCATACAAATATTAAGTAGAAAGGGGCTTGGAAGTTAGAGACACTATTTTTAAAAACTTAAGCTATTTATGTGTTGATAAACTCCACGTAAACAAAGATACATCAATTCAACCATTTAGTTTCTGTCGTTGTCCCTAATGGTTCTACCTTCTATTTTTTACGATGAGAATGAATCTTTTTCTCGAAAGATCAGAAATAAATGAGCCCGGATCTAAGGAGACTATTGGTGGGAATGTGGTTGGTTTGGTTCTATTTTGAAAAGTTAGATTTGATTTTTTCAATTTTCAATTTAGTAAAACAAAAATTGAAACCAGATTAAGATTAATTTGACTTGATTCGATTTTTGAAATTCGGTTCAAATTTTATTTCCATTCGAGTTTTCAGTTTGGACCTTTTATGTTAGGTATTTGAATGTGATAATTACATTTATTTTAAAATCAAGTATTGGGTAGCCTACGGACAAATACACATCAATGCCGATCCA